>QXTE01000172.1:2455033-2471169 GCA_003942145.1 Platysternon megacephalum
TGCGGCACAATTGATCCCTGAGTGACCACTTCTGAGGGCCACCCCCAGGACTCGTCCAGGGAGATCACACTACAGAAGATAACAATGGGTGTGAAGAAATTTGCACTGCTCCTGTGGCTGTGAGTGTCTCCTAGAGCACCACTTTCCTTCCTGCTCTCGCAGTGGCTCCAGTACAGCTGGCCACATCAGCAACTCTCTGGTACGAGGCTGTAAGTTCGGGCAGCAGCCCAATGCCCCAAGCTACTCTCCTTTGTTCCTGTGGCACTCAGATAAGCTGCCAGTGCACATATGATCCAGACTTTGGAGCTATCAATGGATACCTCCATCCCAAGCACTTTGTAGCCATCTGCTGAGTGGACAACAGAGAGGGGAAGCACCAAACTATACAGCAAAAACAGCAAGTAGAAAGCAAAGAAAAAGAATAGTTATAGAGAAAGAAAAACAGATGAGGGGCAAGCAGAAGAAACAGAAGCAGAAAAATCCTATGGCCTGTATTATGCAAGAGGTCAGACTGGATTATCAAAATGGGGTTTTCTGGCCTTAAAATCTATGGATCTATTAAAAGGACAGGTAAGGGGAAATAGACAAGAACAAATATTATTTCAGCTGTGCTGGGGCTTACCATGAGGTGGGGACTTATTCGTCAATCCATCACAAGCATGATGCCTTTGGACAAGGCTGAGAACCTCTCCCTTAGCAGTTTGTATTCGAAAAGGCCCTTTACTGAGTGGAAGAGGCAGCGTTCCAGCAATTACAAAGTGGAAGTTCGTTCGTTCTTCAAAGCTGCATTAATTTGAGAGACTTACATGACAGTTTTCTTTCCAATAAAATTGTCAATGTTATGAAGTTCTGCCATTTCCAGATATAATACAATGTTTTATTGTAACAGCTTGCTTTTATATACAGGGCTTCTTCCCGAAGCACTGTACAAACTTCACAAACAGATATACAAACTGTATGCTGGGATCATTTCATTTAGCACTGAAATGCAGCCAGTCTTGGGTGAAACCTATCTGTGCATAGCAACTTCACACAATCTCTTAGACTTATACTGCCGCAGTATATTTCAGATAAGCAACATACATCAAAATCTTAAGGCCTTGTGGAATATTGTTAGTATCATATTTAAGGTTTTATCCCCAAGTTGCTGGGGTTTTTTTTTCAATATTTATCACAAGTGAAGTAGATGTTTTTATGCTGTGTATCTTAATCATCCAAATATAAAATCTTTTGATGAATTTTAGCTGGTATGAAAGTTTTGCAAAAATGATATTACTGGGCTATTGCTAATTTTGCAATAAAAATCTGTGGTCTGTGTGACAGATGTTGCAACTCCATGCAATACTTTTGGAGACCATATTATACACCTCTCCCCCGCTATAACGTGACCCGATATAACACAAATTCGGATATAACGCGGTAAAGCAGCACTCGGGGGGGGGGCTGCACACGCCGGTGGATCAAAGCAAGTTCGATATAACGCGGTTTCACCTATAACACGGTAAGATATTTTGGCTCCCGAGGACAGCGTTATATCGGGGTAGAGGTGTATTAAATTTATGTATCACTATGGACCAGGGGTTGTATGCAGCTTCAGGGGGAGGGTTACCACAATTCTTCCATGAACCAAAAATGGTGGGAGGTGATTAAGGTGAATCTTCTAGGTGTTAAACACCTCCAGAGAGGTGGGAGGTTTATATATACTGGTTCAAATTGGATTTTTCACTGCCCAACAGATAAAGAAAGGGCTTTTGATATAAAAATGCTGCATTTAAATGGACTCAGGGACTTCTTGCTGATCCAGCAAACGGACGGGACCTCCTGTCCAATAGGGCCCCCAACCCTTGCAGAAGGTTTGAAAGATGTTGGCCCACAAAGACTCCATAAGACTGAGGAGTGACTCCTGGTATATTTAATGCATGTTTAAATCTGTTTATTGTTTTTATTAGGTTTTCTCTATAATACTTTTACCTTAAGCATAAAGGTGCTTGCTTAGAAAGAGCTGTGTGGACACTGGCAACAGTAGCACAGCTAGGGGGGAGCAGGGGGAGCGGCCACTCCCACTGAGCAGAAAAGTGGCACCTTTTTAATCTTTACTGACCCGGCGCCGCTCCGGGGCTTCGGCGGCGCTTTTGCTCACCCGGCGCCGCTCCGGGGCTTCGGCGGCGCTTTTGCTCACCCAGCGGCGCTCCGGGGCTTCGGTGGCGCTTTTGCTCACCCAGCGGCGCTCCGGGGCTTCGGCGGCGCTTTTACTGACCCGGCGGTNTATAAAAATGCTGCATTTAAATGGACTCAGGGACTTCTTGCTGATCCAGCAAACGGACGGGACCTCCTGTCCAATAGGGCCCCCAACCCTTGCAGAAGGTTTGAAAGATGTTGGCCCACAAAGACTCCATAAGACTGAGGAGTGACTCCTGGTATATTTAATGCATGTTTAAATCTGTTTATTGTTTTTATTAGGTTTTCTCTATAATACTTTTACCTTAAGCATAAAGGTGCTTGCTTAGAAAGAGCTGTGTGGACACTGGCAACAGTAGCGCAGCTAGGGGGGAGCAGGGGGAGCGGCCGCTCCCACTGAGCAGAAAAGTGGCACTTTTTTAATCTTTACTGACTCGGCGGCGCTCCGGGGCTTCGGCGGCGCTTTTGCTCACCCGGCGGCGCTCCGGGGCTTCGGCGGCGCTTTTGCTCACCCGGCGGCGCTCCGGGTCTTCGGCGGCGCTTTTGCTCACCCGGCAGCGCTCCGGGTCTTCGGCGGCAGTTCCTTCAGCTGCTCCGGGTCTGCTCCGGGTCTACTCCGGGTCTTCGGCGGCACTTCGGCAGCGGTTCCTTCAGCCACTCCGGATCTTCGGTGGTACTTCGGCGGCAGGTTAGTCGGGGTTTTTCTTTTTCGTTTTTCTTTTTTTCTTCTTTTTTCTTCGCGGCGGGTGGTGCCTTTTTTTATGTGTTCGCTGCCCCTGCTGCTAAAACCTGGCTTCGCCACTGACTGGCAATACACTGTTCATAGCCCTTGTAGAGAGAGAGCAAAGCACGGGTACTGGCCATTAGGCAGACTGGCTTGCTGGGGAGATCACAGTGTAAGGCATGGGCTGTGCAGCCTTTAAACCTCTGATCAAAAGGAAGTGGGACAAGGATCCCTGCCCAGAGACAGGTGATGGTTGGAGACCTGAGACCTGACTGGGCATGCCTGGAGTGGACCCCAGAGGGGAGAATACAGATGCAGTTCTCCTGAAACTGTTACCGCCTGATTCTTCACTCACTCATATTGGTGTAAAGTAAGGGTACCCCATTGAAGTCAATGGAGTTACACTAATGTAAGATACTGTCTCCATTGAAAGCCGGAGAAGAGGAAACCCCAACACTAAAGGCTGGTGGATGGGACATTTCTGAGAAAGAAAATGAACAAGTGTGATTGAATTTTTCATACTTCTGAAGCTATGAATTTTAATTATTCTTTCTTGGTCTAATCAGATCTTAAAGTTATACAAATCTAAGGTGGGAAACAGCCCCTGGAACATGGAGGAAATTATGAATAAAAGGGGGGGGAGAGAAAGAGAGAGAGAGATGAAATAAAAGTAAATAGAATTAAACTTCCAAAGTTGTGGAAATAATTTCTTCAAGGTGAATTCAGCTTTCACTAACCTTTGTCCCATAAATCAACACTTTTGATGTTGGTAAATTACAGCAAGATTAGGAGAACACCATGTCTGTGCCTGCAGGGGGAAAGAAGGAAATTTGGATTCAAATCGGCTTTAAATTACAGCCTGTACATATTAATATGATGATCAGTGAATGTACTAGTGAATGAGCAACAGTTGACTTGTGTGTCTTTAAAGGCATACAACTGAGATGCTTGTAAAATATAAACAGCCTCATCTTCTGAAGTTGACACTCACCTCCTAGGAAATACTGATTTTGTGCAGTTTCTAATTTGAAATAAGATTCTGATGAAAAGTTTAACAACAACAGCATAAAACTAAATGTAATTAGGAGCAGAATATTACTGAATCTACAAAATCTCTGGCAGCCCAGTAAACCAGTCGAAATGACCAATCATGGAGAAGTCTCCGCATCTACCACAGCCCATGGGCCAATCAAATGGTTGTTAAAAAAACTGATAACCTTAGTGTCCTGCATGCAATCAAATTAAAAAGTTAGAACCAGGATGATACTAACTAATGCAAAATCTGAAGTGATTATAACTTAGTTCGATGGCAAGGCTGAGTTTTAAGGTGTCTCCATGGGAGTTAAGCTTTTTGGAAAATCTAGCCTCCATTCTGGGTGGGGATCACTTGAAAATCTGTCCATGAGCATTTTTGAAAATCTGGCCCCACATTTCATACAGTCTGGTTAATTTCCCCTAACTGCTGATATGTTCCTTATGGCTACTTCAACATTTGAAACACTTTCAAATTATTACCTTCCCCCTGTGACTGATGAGTTTTCCCAATATCATGTCATTGTGCTGCCCTGGCTAGATACATAGCAAGACCAATGTGCCAAACATGGTAATCAAGGAAATAGTTTTTTCAAGAAATAACCGTATGAAAACTCCCTGAATGTCCCTCCTGCACTTTTGACTTTTTAGCAGCGATGAATACAAACTATCCACCCTGACCATGACAGTTATGTAAGATAGGGCAAGTGTATATTCAGTACAACTGCACTAGAGTTTACATTAAGAGTTATTGGGGGGGGGGGAATTGTGAATTTATATTACATGAACAGTGGATCTATACAATTGTAATTTTATGCCATTAGCTTTTTTGTGTAAAGCATATTTAAACTGGTTACAGGTAGCTAAGGTCTATAAATATTATTTTGTGTACATTATGTATTCTGCTCTTTTACTTTATCCCTAGAAATTGATACTCTTGTTTTTATGTGGAATTTGATATAAATATGCAAAACTGCATGGACCTTGGACCCTAGTCATAGTTTTACAAAGGTTTTTGTTTTTTTAACAATACTTTGAACCTCAAATAAGGCAGTTTCTTCCTGGTTAACATTCTTGTCCCTGCTTACCTTGCCTACCCTTCTCTGATACACTAAATAAACTGAGCCACAAGAGCTGGAAACCTGTAGGACGCCAGTTTCAACTGAAAATAAAGATTTGGGGTGATCTTGGCAAACCACTTGGTCCCCTTCCCCCAGAAACATAGCCCATTCCCCTCGCAGATGGGACAACAGTGCCTGCCTCCAAGTACGTAAGTGCCCCATAGCATTACTGTATCTTGATTCACTTCTGAACTGATGCCACCTGCTACATAACCTCCCTTAAAGAATGTAGGGTCCTTACTCAATCTTTACCCATCAGCTGCCATATATTTTACCTCTTGCTACCTTCACCTTCTGAATTTTAAGTACAAAAGAAAATTAATGGATTGAAACGGTCCACAACTTAGTGTTTATGGACATAGAAAAGACGGCAGGAAAGGAGGAAATAAGACGATATAACAGAGTGGGTTTAAAAATAATATACTAGATGTTGAGGTACAAAATTCCTTTCTGATGTATTTACATGTATGCACTTACTGTGCATGAATTCAAAAAAATCTCCCTAGCATGTCTCACTAAGGGAATCAGGTTAGACTCATCCACCTTTTTCTTTTGTTTTTGGCTGTCGTTTCTGTTTATCACACTGGAAGCTTTTCCCTGGTTGTGGTGTCTGATTCTTTCCTAGGGCACAAGTACGTTCTGGCCCTGGTTTTCAGGTACGCTATATCCCCTTACACTAGCAGAGGGACGTTAGTGTATCTGAGAATCACACCCTTTGTGTTTGGTAATAACGATATTACTTTCCCACTGTAGTAACAGAGACCTGAACCGCACTAATATTGTTGAAGTTTCAATCTCCATAACTGGCAGGTTTCCTGCCAACATAATGATCCAATCCAACACCCATAGCCAAACAGCCCTGAACAGTGGCAGAAGTTAGGACCCAGATTCAAACGTTATAGCTACGTAGTAAAGCATTTGCCGGGGAAACAGAGCAGCACTTTCTGCACTCAGATGCACAACTACAGCAGCAGCCTCACAAACCAAGCCACGTCCCATGAAGTTGAACAAAGGAAACGGAGAAAAAGAGATGCAAGAGACAGCGTCCTGTGCCATATTAAGAACTAGTCCCACCCAGTGTAAACTGCTAACAAGGCCTCCAATGGGATGCAAGACTTCCACATTCATTCGCCTTATAAACATTTTATTTTCCGGCTGTTGATGGTATTCTCAAATTGGCCATCAGTGAATGAGTTTTGTAGAGTAAATCCCTCCATTAACACTAACTTCCAACATACAGAACAGAAACCAGATCCAAATGAAGAAAGCTGGCGGTCTGCTCTCTGCGAGGCAGGCAGGGACATGCACCACAGACCAAGCAACTGTTCCTATTGCAAAGAAAACAAAAACACAGGTGCAGAATGCATGGAGCCCATGCTGATTAGAGCCCGGTATATAGTACACACTCTTTACAAGAAGGAAAAACATTGCTTTTCTTATTTGGCCATGATTCTCTTCAGGCTCCTTTTATCCCATCTCATAGCTCAAAGCAGAATTATTCCAGAGCCCACAGCGGATGTTCTCTGTGATCTGAGAAACATGGGATCTTTCAGGCCTTTAGAAGAGTTATTCTGGGAGATCACCACCCAAGGGTAGAGAAGTACTCGCTACCTGAACAAGCACAGGATACATTGAGCACCACAATGAATGTTGCTTGGTGCCAGGTTCTCCATGGTGCCTGGTCTAGCAGAAATCTATTTTTGTACACATCTGTAAGCCCCAGAACTAGAAGTTTTGAAGGGAAAAGAAGCTCTCTGCTCCCCCATAGGAGAATGCAGAACGCTAGATCTGGCAGGATTCATTTGCATGTTATAATTTTGCCCCAGTGTGGTTCTTTACAGTGGTTTATGATGTATTGTTTGGAGTTACTTTTGGTTTTGGAAACTATATTAAATAGTGCATGGAAATATATTTATATAAGGAGGGAGACATTGTGAATGGTTTGGCCTGGGGAAAGTGAATCACCCTGAGCTGACAGTGGTGTACTGAGCCCAAATCAACAAAGGGAGCAGAGACCGTGTCAGAAAGATTGGAGGCTGTGCCCTGGGGAGGGTTTTGCTTTGGGTTGCCTGTCCAGAGATTCTGGACCTGCATGGAGCTGTCTTTATGAGACTGGATGGGCTGGCAGTAGCAGTAGAGCTGATTGTGGGACTGGACCTGACAGCAACTGAGCTGGGGCAGCTGACTGCAGTGAACTAGGACCTGGCAGCAGCAGGCCTGACCAGGAGCTGATGGTGTGAACTTCAGTTGGTCGCAGGGGACACCCTGAGGAGAGCCACCTCCTGATGCCCACTTGACCACCCCAAGTCTAATTGGATTTGTGAATGAGGTGCAGGTGAGTGGGGTTTGCTTTGTGAATAAGAGTTCAGGGCAATGAATAAGTACTTTGGTAGGATCGGCCCTAATGCACTGTTTGGATTTTGCTAATTTCATTTTATTTTGTAAACAGAGGTTTATCTTGTTTCCCCCCAAAAAAGGGTCTGTGTGGTTTCCTATTCCCAAGGACTCCTGAGTGGTTGTGAGGGGGAAAGAAATACCCCTACAGGATGTGTGTGTGTTAAATTTAAAGTTCTTAAAGCCAGGGAATGGGGGCTCAAGGTTTCAAGTGAAGGCTTCCGCTCATGTTTGTTATTTTAAAAGCAATTGGTAGAGAGCATTGAACCTGGCCTTTACTGCAGCTGATGACACTGGCAGAAGGGTCACACATCATTCAAATGAAGTTAATTGGCGCTGAGGCCCACAATGTGACTGAGGCCAAGAAATAAAGACTAGCCCCTTCCCAGCACTCTTCTGTTTTATTACAAGGTGCAGCACAGTCGCAGAATGTATGGAGCATAAAATGGAATCTCAGCAAGGGGACAGCAGACAGGATTGAGGTTCAGTGGCCAAGGATGGTTGGGGCCAAGGTGGAAATAGTAGGAAGTGCTGTAGGTCAGGTTTGAGTTGCACCAATAGCCATGTGTGAGGACCTTCCCTCGTGGTGATGTTTGTGTCTGATGCCAGGGAGAAATGAGAAATGCAAAACAACAGCTTGAGAGAGGGTGGCCAAGTCACCTCCAACTATAAAGCAAGCTGCCCAGGTGTTAATAAACTGGGAGGAAGAATACCCAGGCTATCTTATATTTGGCCAGAATTTCCTTTACATTAAATATTCTGAGCCAGATTTTGCTTCAGATACATAATGGCCAATTGGAGTTTTATGTGTGCACCTGCCCCATCCAGGATCGGGCCCCTCTTGGCATAATTTGACCCTTTTGTATCTTTTCTATTCATTCTGATAATGTATCACTTTTTTCATAATCTACAGCAGGCCCGATTCTGATCTCAGTTACACTGCTGTAAATCCACAGTGACTCCGCTGAGATTGATAGTCTATCTAGGTTTACACCGGTGTGTGAGCAGAATCTGGCCCATGTGGTGAGGTTTGTAATTTTTGCCTGTCTTCATATTTTTTAGCTTTGCATGCCTCTGCTGTTTTGTGCAGAGACCTGTCCTCCAGACTGACGGAGACCCTGCTTCTCACATTTGCACCAAAGATGTGATTTAGAAAGTTGTATTCCTCAGAGGTTTGGAGGCGGTCAGTGTATCATCTTGAAAAGCCTGTCTTGTTTTTATAAACAGAGGAAAGGAGGTAGGTAAGCTTTTATTCCATTCGGTTGCTTTGATTATGCCATTGAGTTGCTGTATTGGGCAAATCAGAACAGTGATGTTTTGTTTGATTCGGAGAGGGGGGGAAATTAACCACATTTAGTCATCCCCATTAAATATGTAAAATACACACAGTGCTATTACACCAAGTTCAGACTAGATCTCATTGCAGTTTGCCCACAAATCATTTTTACGGCTCTTGCATCAACACCAACCAGAGTTCAACACGTTAAGCCTTTGGGTTTCATCCAAATTACCTGGTGGTTCTTTGACAATGAAGACTTCCAAAGCCCATCAGAATACACAGTTGGGTGTGGTCACTTGGAGGTCTCAGGAAAAAACCACAAATATCCATTAAGAAAGAGGGAGAAGGAAGGAAGAAGGTGGAATTCACTGCTGACATAACACATTTCCACTGAATGCAGTGGAACTGTGCCCATTTATACCCATGGTGTTTATGGCCCAGAAAGTAGATTTCCCAGGTATTAAATTTAACAGTTTCTGCCCTTGAAAGAGCTAGACACACATTGGTTTGCACCAGGTGAATCTGAAGTCAATGAAGCTACACTGACTTACTCCAGCTGAGGAGCTGACCCAAAAAGTCAATATGATTTACACCACATTAAGCTGTAATGCCTCACCGAGTAACACATTTTGAGCCCAATTCTGCTTCCATTTAGCTTAGTGGAAAAATTCCTGTTGATTTCAACTGGAATAGCGTTGGGCCCTTTAAAATGTAGGCAAACCTGCTTTAAAGTAAAAATACTACAGTGTGGTAAATGTTAATTTTTAAGGGCACCTATTGTGTACATAATTACAGGTAGGGCTGGAGGGTGGGGGATAAACAAGGGCCAAGCAGTCTGCTGGTATGAAGAGATCAGCTATATTGAAGTTAGTGGATTTAATGGATATCTGCCAATTTGCACCAGCTGAGGATTTGGCCCTGAGTAAGATCTACAGGATTTGACCCTATATTAACAATGTACATACAGAAGATGCTCTCTGAATTAAATTATATTGCAATAATTGTAGTATTTTAGTTGAGAAGCAGCTTAGGTGTATCGATTGGTTCCACAGAAAAAGAATTGTTGGCACCTACCCTTCTACCTTGAGTGCAATTATGCCTGGCTCTAACACAGTCAGTAGGAGATACTTTGTGTGGCCAGCCTGCGCTCACTCCCATTATGCAAATGCATAAAGGCCAGACACAATTTGGCTCTTAGAAACGATGTTGACACCAACAGAGGTGTTAGCTTCAGCTAGCTGCTATTAGTTATTATACTGGTTCTATGATCTCTTGACCGAGATCTCTTGACCAGGTTGGTCAAGATCTAGATTCTCCCAACATTGGGAAGGAATTGAGATCCAATATTTTGGTTTGCTCCATTTTGCAGAGAAGGTGTCAGTTGAGAAAGTCATAATCTCCCCAAAGTTCTGGCCCAGATCCATTCTTCTTTCCAATACAGGAACTTCACGGAATTTCTTTCCAGGAGCTCTTCTCTAAATGTAGCATCCTTTCTGTCTTTGCTGGATGAGCAATTAGCTTGTTCCTCTGAAGTCTTTTTTTTTTAATGGAATAGATCAGTGGTTTTAAACCTATGGTCCACATACTATGTCGATTGCCAAAGGGATCTATACCTCCATTTGAAATTTTTAGGGGTCCACAAATGAAAAAAGGTTGAACACCACTGGAATAGATAATAACTACATTAAAACCAGAGGAGGCTAAGGCCCCAATAAAAAAATTACTATCCATTTAGTCAGGGAAAGGCTCATTCAAATATATTAGGGCATCTCTAGGCTTCATTCTGAAAATAAAGACTAGCCCAATGATACTGTTAAATCTATTGTTACGTTCTGTTCCTGCTCCCACTGCAGTCAATGGCAAAGCTCCCACGGACTTCGTTGGGAGCAGGATTGAGGCCACAGATGGTATTATAAAAGCCTTGCATTACTACGTTTCCATTCTGAAAGTAGCACCAGGATCAAAATATCCACTGAAAACCAAACCACAGTTTCTTTCCACAGCCCTTATTACTGTTTGCAAAGTGTTATTCAAGAAACCGAGCTGAAAAGATGCCCATTGAGAATTTCACATGGGGACATACTAAGAATCCAAACCAACCAACCGCAATTTATTCAAACCAAAATGTTTGATTTTAAAGGAACCCATTTCCTCACGTTGCCAAATCTCCAGGCATCTCTCTCTCCCTCTCTCTTTTTAATGTGGTCTTATCTTAGCAATAAACACTGACAGAAAAACAAACCAACCACAGCTGACATGGTAGAAAACTGGTCTCTGTGCCAGCCTCTTAGGGTACGTCTACACTGCAGCTGGGAGTGAGCCTCCCAGCCTGGGTAGGCAGACTTGCGCTAGCAGGGCTTGAGCTAGCATGCTAAAATTAGCAGCTCCATTGGAAACGGGGGATAGCCGCCTGAGCTCAGACCAAGGGCTTGGGTGGGCTTGAAAGCCCGAGCTGCCATCCTTGCCGCAATGTCCCCATGGCTATTTTTAGCTTGCTACCTTGAGCCCCTCCAGCACACGTCTGGCTCACTCCCAGCTGCAGTGCAGACATACCCTTAAAAACCATAACGTTCTGAAACTGGTATTCACGAATAGTCGTGTACTCGGGAAAGAATGGTCTTCAAAAACTGGGATTTGAGATGCTTCGCTTGGATTGGCTGCTGTCTGTTCGCCAAGACCAAACTGTCGAGGCTTATTTTGAATACCTCCATTTTGGAGTATGCAACTCATGACACCTTGGGAGAGGGGTGGGAACAGCACAAAGGGGACCTAGTGGAGGCTCAGGATTTGACCCTCTCTTTCTGCTTTGAAACCTCTCTCCAACCTAAAGGCCAAATTCACCCAGTGAAACTCCACTGGCATCGCAGGAGTTGGGTGATTTTTGGCCCTGAACATAAAAAGATTGTGCCCCACACATAATAATGTTAGGGTTTGAGTCTGTCCCATTTAAGGGGAAGAGTTTTCAAAAATACCTAGGAGATTTAGAAGCACACGTCCCACTGGCTTTCAATTGATATATCAATGGGACTTGTGCTCCTAAATCCTCTAGCTGCTTTTGAAAATTCCCCCCTCAGTCAATAGCAAATACCCAATGATTTCAGTAGCACAAAATTGAGCCCTTATTTTGTGAGATTTTAGAAGAGGTTTTCAAAAAGCACTAATAGAAGTTAGGCTCCCAATTCCCATAGACTTCCAATGGGAGTTGGGCACCTAACTTCCACCCTTACAGTATAAGAGTTACTGTGACTAAGATCCACAGTGTAATTGTGTAAGCACTGTAGCCTGTAACATCTTCTGTAAAATGTAACCAGACATTTGCAGTCACATAAAACAAATTGTAATTAATAGTATGGGTACAAAATCACCATCACAAATTCTTAGTTATATAATTTGAATTAAGCACAGGTTCTTTCTGCCAAATGTTTATTTACTTACTAGGTCATTACCAATAAGCACTACAGTAGATATTTACTTAAGCACAACCAGTGAGACCTAGATGTCTCGGGGGATTGGCAGTAGGATATGAAACCTCTCAGCTCTAGATTACTGGCTTGGATATGGTCCAGACTGGCAGTGGCTTGAACTCATTGTCATCTTTGCAACATAGTCAAAGATGACAATGAGTGAGCTCAGTCCAGCTCCTAGTGAACAGGCATCTACAACACAAAAAATTGGTGTTATCTGCAATGGCACCAATTAGCAGGAGCTGGGGTGGGGGGGGAGTGAGGGGGCAGATAACAGCCCTCCTCCCCAAGGCTTTTTTCACTTGCTCAAAGTTCCTTAGGCCACAGAGCTGAGGTGGAGAGGGGTGCACGGGGCAAGGCCTGACCACTTTTAAGCAGTGGTCTATACTAAATCCGTATGGCTGCTGCCAGAGCAGGCTGCATGGTCACAGTGCCACTGAAATTTGATCCAGCTGCCCCTTCGTACAGACGTGGAAGGGAAAACTCCTTGCTGGCATAAACCTGGTGGCAATAGCTCCTGTGTCAGCTGCCTTAGCAACTTATGGGACCTCACTTTGCATATGCCCTGTGCAGCTAGAATCATTCAGGGACCTTCCCCTCGCTTGATACAGCTCCACTCCTCCCGCAGCTGAGGTGTGGAGAGCCGGAATTCAGCCCTATCGCTATCTTGCTAGAATTTAGCAGTAGGCCATAATTGGAAGACACAAAGCAATGCACAGTATGGCAAACCAGGGGAAAATAAAACTCGTCTTGCCCCCAGATCACAGGGTAGTTCAACAAGCACTCATTAAAGGGGATTTTAGACAAAGACCCCGCAATTCAGTGTATTTTGTAGGTACTTGAAAGTCTTAATATTCCCAACACATTTTAATCTGTATTTTCTTGGTCCCTTTTATTCTTGTGCTCTTTGCAGTCAATGAGAGCAGCAGCAACAGTACAACAGACTCACACTTTGACTATGCCGATTTCAGGATCCTTTCAAATGTACTGATAGTATTGATGTACTACGCAAGACAGGCAGGCTGTAAATTCATCATCCATGTCCTCCTCCAGCTATATCACTTTCCCAGTCCACTGCTGGATTCTCTCTCTTTCCACTTCCCCTCCCCTCCTAAAAATGACACATACAGACACATTGTTACAGGGTTATACAAACAGATGGGACTTGACCTAAGCCTAAATAACCCAGCATATCTGGTGTTTGGATTTTGTTACAATAAAACAGAAATGTGTCTTACAGTTAGGAATATTGTTCATGGAAGATGAATGTGCTGCATTGATATAGGGACACAATGGCATTTTGAGATGGGGAACAAACTAATAACCTTCCCCAGTGATGTTTGCTTCTGTAAAGTTCACTATCAGATCATTTCATAGGCACCCAGAGGGTGAACCTGTCAGTTCTGAGGCTCTCTAACTGCCAGGATGTTTAGAACATAATTACAATACCCATTTTTAGGTGCTAAGAACAGAGCCCTCCCACAAATCCTCATAACTACTCAACATAGCAGCAGAAATTGTGTAGACTTCAAGGGCCTGATGCTTATCTCACATTGGTGTAAATCAAGAGTTACGTCTATAGGGTTAGATTCTAAGCTCTTTGGAGCAGGGACTGCTTTTTGTTCAGCACCTAAAACAAAGGGGTCCAGGTCCATGATTAGGGTTCCTAGGCACTATTGCAATAGAAATAATAGTAATAAAAATACATTGGTGTTAAACCTGTCAAACGGGAATCAGCCAGACCCCAAGAGTCTAAGGACCCAAAACTGCAACCCTTATTCATGATGATCACCAGTAACTTGCCTGAGTAAGTTGTATTAAAGCTTGAGTAAGAGTTGCACAATCAGGCCCTAAGACATTAAATTTTCCTCCTTTTGAAATGAATCACCTAGAAAAACAGCCATCTCTCTATTTAGCCTTGTACTCATAGGAACTTTATTGCCTATTTAACAAATTCAGTCTATGGGGGGTTGAGGTTTGTTTGTTTGTTTTTTGAACTCCAAATGTTGCAGATTAGTACAAACACAGGTATTGAGCCAATCTTGCTGGTTTTACTCACATACATTGTCCCATTGATGTCAGTGGAACTATTCATAAACAAGCAGAATCTGACCCACAATTTGTATTTATGTAGCATCTTTAATAAGTTCACAATTATAGTCTGAGCCCAGTCCTGTAGGCTTTCCACATGTATAACTTCAGCTGAAGTCAATCGGAGTTTAAATACATCAGAACTGCATGATCAGGTCTCAGAACTGTGTGTGAAGAAGGCCTGATTCAGGGTCTAACATACTAGACCATAAAGGGTCAGTGTAACTACTGTTTCTCGGGTCCCTAAATACATTCTTAGATCCTTGATTGTAATAGCTGTGGAGTAGCCATTGTAGTTTACTGTGTAAACTATTCATACATGCTCGGTTTGTATTAATTATTGCAATCTTTAAAAACTAAATAAAAACAAAAGAAATGAACCCATAAACAGTGCTATGCAAGAAAGTTAAAGGATTTGAAATAAATCCACAAAAGGAATGAGAGATTCCAGGCTGGGTTTCCCTCCTTAACTAGCCCAGTTTTGCTTAGGATGTACTCGCAGTGGGTATGATTCTGCTCTCTCTTATACTGGTTTTATACCACTGTGACAACAGGGGAGTCACTCCTGATCTACGCTGATGTAAGATCAGAATCAAGGCCAGAATCAGTAAGATTCCTCACGCTTTGGAGATGCCATCACACACCAAGGCACAACAAAGTACATTTTTAACTGTGAATGGCTTTGCCAGTGTATGTTTAAACCAGACTGTGTCACTCTATTATAATTTTATTTAAATAGGTTTCTCATTAGATCTCTCAGAAGCAGCAGAGAACACTATAATTAAGTTGAAATCATAGAATACCAGGGTTGGAAGGGACCTCAGGAGGTCATCTAGTCCACCCCCCTGCTCAAAGCAGGACCAAGCCCCAAACAGATTTTTGCCCCAGATCCCTAAATGGTCCCCTCAAGGATTGAACTCACAACTTTGGGTTTAGAAGGCCAATGCTTAAACCACTGAGCTATCCCTCCCCATTCTAACTCATATTTTCACTTGTTCTGTCTGGTATTCCTGTTTTAGACTGAAGCTTTCCTTGCAATTCAAGTCTCTTTCAGTTTCACAAGCAAGAAATACTTTTTCTCTTTAAGAAAGAAACCCACCCCATACCACCTTAACTTTTGCATTTTGTCACTTTTGTGTGTTTAATGCCTTACTTTAATGTATGTTGATAATTACATGCATATGTAAAATGAAAAGCATGAGGTAACATACTACTGCATATGTATATATCTGAGATATTCAGAAGTGTCTAGGTTTTTTGAATGAATCACTGAACACCCATCCTCCAAAAATCAGGTCCTTTGATCGTGTTTTGATTTGGCTACCCAGAAATGAAGGCAAACAAAATAATTAGTCATTTTTGTGGGGGGAGGAAGAGGAGGAAGGGGAGCAAGGCAGGTTAATATACCATATATTTGGTATATTAACCTGCCCCCATATTATATATATGGTACAGCAGTGATGTTACTAAGATTGTCCCCTTATATACATACATACATACATGTGTGTATTGTAATTAATGGGTGGGAATTTTTAAAACACTTCAATGTGTTGGGCACCCCACTCTCATTGAAAATCAATTAAAGATGGGTATCTAACTCCCTTATGGAATGATGAAACTTTTAGCCTATACGTGTGTATGGGCTTGCCATTTATATCATTATATAATATGCACATGAAAGATACAAACTACCAGTATATAAATTAGTAATGCATAATTACACAGAATGAGTATATGAATACAATGGCAAAAATATTGAGTGATAAATCCCATGTGCTAAATGCAGTATCATTTCATATTTCCCTTCTTCAGACCAGAAAGATGCTTGGTTTCCAAGCCTGAACAGATGCATA
>QXTE01000172.1:2471526-2515874 GCA_003942145.1 Platysternon megacephalum
GGGGGGGGGGGGCGGGGGGGGTTTCCCCCCCCCCCCCCCCATTGCCCGCGGGACGCGAGGGATTGAATTTGCCGAGCCTAGCACGGCCGCTCCCGCGCGTGTCCCCTTCGGGGGGGCGGTTTCCCCTTCGCTTTGCCCCTCGCTCGCAGCCGGGCCCGGCCGAGCAGGCGGCGCGATTGGCTGCGGATGACACAGCTCGGCCCCGGGAGCTGGGGGACTCCGCGCGCAGAGCACAAAACTCCGCCAGGCTGCGCCTGCCCCCTCCAAAGCCCCAGCGAGCGAGCGAGCCGGGGGGAGGCTGCGAGTCCAGGCTCCGCTCCACCGCCGCCGCTTTAGCACCACCCCCTAACCCGCCTGCAATAATAATAACAACCGCCCCCCCAGCCAAAAAAACCCACCCCACCCGCACAGAGGCAGGGGAACCCCCCCACCCGGAGCTCACTGCAAACGCCAGGGGGTTGCTGTCCTTATATGTTTTGCATGCACGCAGCGGTGTGTTAAAGCCGCCTGTCTGCAGGATCCCGGGCTTTGCAGCGCCGAGCAACCGCCCCGCTGCAGAGCGCGACTCCCTCCCCCCCCCCGCGGACTGGTCCCCGCTGTCTCTGGCCGGGGCGGGGGGTGAAGCAGCCGCTGGGCTGGTTTGCTGGCGATCCGCTCCCTGGGGTGGGCGGGAAGGGGGCTCCAGGATGGCCGGGTCGCCCCGCTCGCTGCTGTGCCTCTGCCTCGGCTGGAGCTGCCTGTGCCTGGCGCTGGGGGACCTGCTGCGAGCTCACCTGGTGGGGCTCCGGAGGAAGGCTGCCCTGGGAGGAGTCACGGGCGGCCGAGCCCGGGCGGCAGGTGACCCTGGCCCCGCACCGCAGCAGCTGCCGCCGGGCGACAAGGTCTCGGAACACATGCTCCGGCTCTATGACAAGTACAGCGGCGCCCGGCGCCAGGAGCTCCCCAGCCTCCACCCGCTGCACCTCCGGGAGGGCAACACGGTCCGCAGCTTCCGAGCCCTGCCAGCGGGTGAGTACGGCCCCTGGCCCCTCTCCGCCCGCTCAGCTGCTGCCCCCAACCCGCCCCGCAGCCTTGGCTTCCTCCTCCCCTGAGCCCAGGTAGGTGTGCGGCGCTCAGGGTGAGTCTCTGGAAATTGTGTCTCTTCAGGGCTGTCAAAAGCAGGGGCAATGGATGAGGGAAACAGACACACACTCACACACCCCCCATCTGAAATGTCAGGAGCTCTGAGTAAGCTCCTCTCTCTCGCCAACAGAAGTTGGTCCACTAAAAGACAGCACCTCACCCGCTTGGAAAGCCACACAGAGCCCTCCTCACAAGAGGCAGAAACTTCTAACGCTGCCTTAATGTGCCCCCCCCCCCCCAAATGTGACTCCCTCCCACTGAGGCTTGGTAGATCTATATCTGCGGTGTGGTTGTGACTACTTGTGGAGGGTGGGAGGAGAGAGGTGAAGGCTGTGGTGTAGCTGACTGCACTGTCATTGAAAATGCAACTGACACTTCATGCAAAGGGGCTGGGGGAAATGTAACCGGCTTTGCACTGGGTCTGAGCATGGGGAGAAGCTTGCAGGTCTGCAAAGTGAGAATAACAAAAAATTAAACAAAGCAGAGAAGCTCCATATGGAAACAGTTTACCTATAGTCCGAGATTCCTTTTTCTTTGGGGGGTTTGGTGCATGTATTTTGCAGGGCTGGCTGTGCAATACCTGTGCCAGAGACCTAGCCATATGTTAGCTATAATTCTTGTGGTGATATGTGCATATAATAATCGCTGGATCCTACATGAATTTAGAGATGGGTGCTCCTTTTTCAGCAGATGCAGAGGTTAATCCAGCTCTGTGTCAACACAGCACAAAATAAGCTCTGTTTAGTAACGCATTTGCATATAAAACCAAATATATATAATGTCAAATTGATAACACTTGTATCCAGTTCAAGTTAAGGAAATGTCTAGTAATGTTAATAAACGATCTTGCACTGTAGAAGTCAATAGGAGTTTGGCCAGTGACCTTAATGGGGACTGGATCAGGCCCATAATTTTTAAGGTGCTGATAAGGTTCTTCGTCTGTCTGAAACCACTGTGAAGAGCTTTCCCCAAAGCTCTAACATGCACAGCTCCTGAAAAATCCATTCATCAGTGAAAGCCTTAGGATGACAATATAAATACACTCTGGAGCTTTACTGGCCAAATGGCATTTACAGTTAATATACCATTTAGTCTTTTCAATGCAAAAATTCCCTCTTTCTAGCTGCCCTGACTTACAGCGTCAAATCAAACTGAAGTTGCATGTTTCAGTTGTTGAAAGCATTAGGATTACCTGTGAGCATTTGGCCACTGCACTGCAAACTGCAAGATGTTTCTGTAGTTTACAGGATTTACGGTTCAAGAAAGCAACTCATTGAAAATGAGCCTTCTCTGGAGAATGAAATAGGCCCCCCAACTCTGCAGAGTCTTATGCGCATGCCTAACTTTAGCATGTGCATGCATCTTTGTAGAATCGGGGCCCTAACGTACATCATGTTTAAACTGACAGGGAACTCTAGGGACTGTAACTTGAAGGTGAAAAAAACAAACAAGTAGTGCTCCCTACACATATGCCAATATGTCTTCTGATGTAATGCATCCGCTGCATCATATAGATGGTTTAATTAGTGTTCTAACTGTATACGTTTATATTGCTAATGCTCCTATCCCTCTGGTAGCTGAGTGCCAGGTGTAATACAGTACAACCCTGATTAACCAAATATCATAGGGATTTTGGCTAATCAAGGATTTGTATAATTGAGGGAATTTTTGGTGCAATTAACAGGCAGTAGGGGACATGACTCTCTTTTGGATAACAGGAAATTGCAGATAGTTGAAGTTTAGATAAGTTGTACTGTATATCTCCTATTAATTGTTATCCCTTTAGCTGTTCTCTAACTCCCATTGAACTCAAGGAGTGTTTTGCATATATAATAGGACTGTAAAGTGGCTTTGGGCTCTCTCAGGCAGCTAGATATAGAAATATAATTACTTAAAGTTGGTTGCAGCAAAGGTCTATTTAGTGACAAATACAGGAAGAGGAAGATGGTTTTACTTTAAGTACAGTTGTGCATACAGAATAATTTACCCCTCAGGAGCTCTGTTAAGTGGAGTTTATCTCTTTTGGCATAATTGGCGTTTCGGCTTTAAACTGAAATGCACCAGTAAACCTATCAATATTGAAAGTCGCTTCTTACTTGGGAATATCTGTTTAAGGAGGGGAAAAAATCTACAGTGCCTGTTTTGACACTCCTTGTTGGCTTCATGTCCTTTGCAGTTAGTTTCTTGCTATGAAGTAGCACATCATTGATGGGCTAGGTTTTTTTTTTATTCCGATCTTTAAAGAAAAAATAAAAGCTTGAAAAATTGCACATCTTTGCTATTATGAAATTAAGTCAATAGCTAAATTTTTCCAAAGCACATTGATGGGACTCAGGCTCTGAAGTCATGTAGATGCTTTTGGAAATTGTATCCTGTTTGCCCAAGCATGTATGTACGTTGGCAATCCACCAAGACTGTGTACCAAAAGAAGCTAGCGTTAACAGCAAAGGGGAAAAAGTAGAATCTGTTTCTGGTTGTTTAGCTATCTGGTCATTTCAAAAGCTTTTAATATGTAGGGGTCAAAAATAAATGCTGGAAACCTGAAATGTAGTGTGTGATTCCAAACTATTGTATTCCATTAAACTTCTCCATTCCTGCAATATGTGCCTTGACATAGACACATTATAAAGCCTCATTTGCTAATCATATATTTTTCATGACACTAACTGATCAACCCTGCAGTCGTTTCACATGCAAAAGTCCCAATGAAATCATTGTCTGGGACTTCACAACTGCCTAAGAGAAGTAGTTCCCCAACTCCCGCTGAAATTCAGTGAGCTGGGTGCCGAACTCCCTGAGGCTTCTTTGAAAATCCCAGCCTTTGATTCTTTAAAGGCTACAATATGTATTGGTTGTTAAGGACCTGATCGTGCATACACTGGGCATAGTGCAAACTACTGTGAGTAGCCAAATTCCTCTGAAAGCAAGAGACTTAAGGCCCAGTCCTGAAAACATTCACTACTTATTTACTACTGTGAGTTGTTCTGTCCAGGACAACCCATAATAAGTGTTGGCAGGGTCAGACCCTAAGTCTGTTGGTGTCAGAGCCTGTGGACATGAGGTATGTAAATATTTCCTTACACTGTTCCAATTAAGCTGCTCCCATACGGTTTTAGTTCTGAGGGACAGGGAATACCTACTTTAAATCCTGCCTGTCTTATCTTTTTAAAAGCATGGTCTCTTTCCTAACATTAGTCTTCATATGCAGAAGGCTGCAGCCTTCTAAATGTTTCCTGTTGATGCACATGGCCTGATTCTGAAATGCACTGAAAAAGGGAATATACAATCCAGGCTGAGTGGTATTTGCTCCTTTAAACACACCTGATTAAAGGTATTTATTGTTCTAAACCTAGAAGGCCTTTGGTTGAAATCCCATCTCTGCGGTCTTTCTGATTATATTTATACTGTTACTTGACTGTGGGTGGCAGCAGTCCTATGAACACACTGTTCACTAACCCCTTTCCTCCTCCCCCAATACTTTCACAGTTCAAGTGCCAAAGCAATAAATTTGAAGTGGTTATAAGTTTTCTGACACTTTTATAAGTATTTATGCAAAATATTTAACCAGTTAGGTGTTGTCTTCCCTTTCCCTTAGGATACAGCAGCTCATTTGTAAGGTTATTGATGGCAGAAACTTGCAGTTCTATAAAACATTAGATCAAATGATGGGGGAGGATGGCGGGGGGGGAAAATCTTATACATACTGAAGATTAAAAGTAGTTAATATTTGGCTTATAACGCAATAGAATTAGGAGACTGGCAGTATTTCCTTTTTGAGCTGTTTTGTTTCCAGATTCTGTCCTCAGCTTGTTAAGACATTCTCTGTGTAAATTTCAACTCTCCCTCTCTTCCCATCCCCACCCCTGTTCTTGTTCATATGACCGTATAAACCTCATTGCCACTGTTCCCTGAATAATTTAGGATGATGTCCCTAACTGATAAGGGACCGATCTTATACTCATGAGACCAGTAAAGCTCCCATGGAAATCAGTGCAGAGTTGCCTGTGTCAGTAATGAGGCTGGAATGGGGTCCTTAAGAGGACCAGAGCAAGAGTTCAGAAAAAGAAATTTCCACTGATCTAATTTATAGTGTAACTGAGAAAGGAGGTAGATTAATTTTTCTGAAAATACAATTATCAGAAATAGCAAATGAGAAGTGAGAAGACATATGGACGTTCTTGAAAGCTTGCTGTCCACAACACTTTACCTTCATTAAGAACTTTTGGCTACTATACAATATTGATAACATGATATAAAGGAAAGTTCTTTGCTAGATTTCCAACTAAACCAGCTGGCAAACATTCTGAACTTTATAAAGATAACATATGTAGTCTAATGAGTCCAAAAATTGGGTACCATCACTTGAAATCCTACCAATCTTTTAGCCAAACAAAAGAAAGGGCATCACTTTTGAATGCTGTAATCTTACAAAGTGACAAGGGCAGTTGAAAATATGGATTGAAAAATTAGTAATGAAAACAAACTTCATGATTATTGTAAAATTAAAACTTTGCCTGCTACGGATGGAGTTTTCAGAAGTACCTAAGGAAGTTAGGATTGAAAAGTCCACCCTACACTGAACTGTAATCATTTGCTTATAGGGGATAATCTTGCAGTGGCAGAGAAATGGACTGAATTACGTAGTTGTTTTTCATTTCTGATTTTGATGTTTCTTCACATGTTCTTTTTCATTTAGGCAAATAAAAATAATTTTTAAAAATACAGTTAAATAAACTTAAAAGATAATTGTTGGGTTTTTACATCAGTCAGTAAGAACCTTACAAGTAAAAGCAATGAACTAAGTTAAATATATGTGAGAATATACATCACATATGATACATCAAATTGTGTTCTGGCACAATTTCCTCTCGCTGACTTGAATGGAGTTACTCTTGAATCTTCGTGTGTATGAGGCTGATCCTGTATAAGATTCAATGGATGTTCAGCCATTGATTTCAATGAGAGCAGGATCAGACCTTAAAACTCGAGAGCAGTCAGAAACATATAGTAGTGAGATATTCATGGGATAAAATCTGCAGTCCTTGCTCGGGTAAAACGCCTCATTTGTTTCAAAGACAAATTTTGCTGGAGTAAGGCAGAGAATAAGGCTTATAGTTCTTTGTCTCAGAATGTCCCAAGAGTGAGTTATTCTACATAACAATGAGCTAGAAGTTTTAAGCATAAAAAGGAGTAGATTAAGAACAGTACTTCAGCTATAATTGTAAATTTCCTTAGTTTTGTAAGCATAAGTCTGACATGTAAACTTGATTTTAACTTAATGGTTTCTTAGTGCTAGTTAAGTGCTGTTGCAATCACATTTGTAAGAAGAAAGATAGGAGAGGGAGAGAAAAAACAGTAAAAAAACCAACCAAACGGAAAAAACCCACCTGATTTTTTTATTGGGTTTCTAGGACGTTAGGGGACCAGCTCTTCAGCTGGTGTAAAGTGGTGTAGCTTCTTTGATTTCAATGGAACTATATTAATTTACACTACCTGAGGCTCTGGCCCTGAATGCAAAGTTACAACCCAGAATAAATGTTTGTCTGAGTTATCAACCTTGGAAGATGGGACTTCTGAAATGCAAACTAAAACACCTTTACCATAGCATCATTAAAGCGGATACTGTCAACTTGAAATGGAGTCAGTTTGTTTTAAAATGTGTTTAAAGTAATTTCAGGTATTACATCTGCCCATGAGCCAATTTTTGTGGTTTTATAACCACCTTTTCCTATTTTTAAGACTGTTTTCCTTCCCTTTGTTGTGGCATGAAACACCCACACAAACAGCTAGGGAAACTGAGTATAGTGAAACTGACTAATCATTAATTGCAGTCAGACTGAAAAACAAAATAAAGAAAACTCTACTCTTTGTCCTCTAACCTCTTTCAGGGGTCATTTGCAACAGCAGCTTTCAAAACATTCTGATAGAAGTGTGACATAAATATATATATTTTTTAAGTTGTTGGTGACCCCTTGAATCACACCACTTCAGATGAAATACAAATAAAATCAGGTTCTTTTCATAAGAAACTTGAAAGGTGAGACATTATGAGTTAGCAACATTGGGCCTGGCACTATAAACTTTCTCTGCTTGGAAATGGATAGGAGCTACACAGGACAAGGGCTTGCAGGATCACGCCCAGAATTTGTTCTGGTTGGGGTAGATTCTGATCTTAGGCTGGATTTATTGACTGATGTACCTCCATTGACTTCAGTGGAGTTACTCCTGACTTGCACCAATGTAAGTGATAGGAGACTCAGGCCCTGTGTGTTATCTAGTTGAAAAACCCATTGTTTAACCAGTACCCTTTGTACTACATTGGAGTACACTCGCTATGGGTCTGATATTCTTCTCACAGTGGTGTAAATAAGAAGTAACTCACCCGAAGCAAATTTAATTACAGTGCTGTACAACCAGGGTAAACAAGAGGAGAATCAGGCCCTATATATCCATGTATATCTATCAAAGAGCAGATAAAATCACCCTTATGAAATTGGGATGAAAATCCACAAGCCCAGGCATGAAAATCTACTTATCCGCTTTTACAGATGATTTTATACACACCTGCAGTTACTTTACATGTGGATTGCAGTATTGAGCCCATATTATCCACTTTTACAGAAGATTTTACACACACACACACATCCCTCCCTCCCTCCCTCTGCAGTTACTTTACATGTGGATTGCAGTATTGAGCCCATATACTGGAACAAATCTTTTAAAGAAAGAAGTCCATAGTTCATGGATGGGTACTATAAACCATATATTACTTTCAGAGCCGGTATGACCTCTGTGTTTAATTTATAAAAGACATATCGTTTACTCACTACACAGTACATTTATGATGTGTAAGATGCATATTAAAATCTTTCCAGTCATAAAACGCCTCCTGTAAATTAGTTACTGAGCATGCATGTTCATTGCTTTTCAGAGTTTTTTTTTATTAAAGTTATTATAACTTTAATAGAAGGGTGGGTTTTTTTAATTCCAGGTATCAACCAATATTACATCCGAAATTTCTTCTTTTAAAAGAATGAATCTGGTGCTATGTTTAACAAAATTGGAAAGTTTTATATTTTTACATGCATAATTTAGAAATAGCTAAATTAATTGGGGAGTTTGGGAGAAGGTTGATAGGAAGGGATAGGGTAAAGTTAGGGGGGAAAGAAATTTGGCATCAAAAATTGTATTCTCGGCCTTGAACTCTTCTATTCCAAGTTTCAGCTCAGTTGTGCTGTGAACCCATGAAAACAGGGTTTTATAATGGAAATGCTGATACATTCTTAACTATATACTGGTGCAAGTGAACTGCTTTAATATCTAATTTAAACTATGGATAATGACGACTGTATAGCTAAATAGCCCTCATTATTGCATCCTTTTTCACCCATGGGATAGATTTGGCAGTCCATAAAAATGTCAGTATATCCTCTATAAAGGTAAACACACCACATGTTAGTGGACTGGTTCCAGCTTATTGATGCCTGGGAATGCCCCTTGTAACATGAATACATGTTTATGCTGGTGATGTCAGTTTTCGCAGGCATGCTGCCTTTTAAAAAATACTTTTTATGCCAGTAATGGTAGTAGGCAGCACAAACAGCTGTGGGTTCTTGTGGGAGGAAGAGAAAGCACAACAGTCACCTTTGAAGAATCGTCATGTCCGAAAAGGTACCTCACGGTGCCATCAGGGGTCTGTTTCCCATTCGAAGTATGGGTAACTCCACTAGCATCTCTGATATCACTGTGTAGAAACTGAAGGCAAATGCTGACTTGATTAAGGGTGGTGACTAAACACAGAATATGTACATATTTAGTACTACTTAGAGGGAACCTTCCTGCTATAGATCGCACAAGGCTTACCCGTCTTTGTGGAGCTCCATCACTTGTGCTCTTACAGAAAGGAGGTGCGATTTGGCTCCATGGGAGCTTTGCCATTGATTTCAATGAGGTCAGGATTTCACGCAGGAAAACCGAGACAGAGAAGTTAAATGTCTTGTTCACTGTCACATGGTGAGTCAATATAGACTGGGAGTTAAGGCCAGGTGCGACTAATGCCCTAGTGGTTGGACCATGTCTGCCTCCCCAGGATATACTGCAGGAATATAAGCAATAAAGTGTGTTTGTGCAGTGTCTACCACAATGTGGCTCTGGTCCAGACTGGGGCTCCTACGTGCTACCACAATACAAGTAATAACAATAAGTGTGTTTGAAGTCTGTCTTGTCTATTTCAATTTACAAGGGGCTGAAAACCATAGGGCCTGATTTTCCAAAGTGCTGAGCATGCAGTAGCAAAATCTGGCCACTTCATTTAGATGCCTTAATGGGAGCAATCCTCTCCTTTTAAATCTGACTTTGTGGTATCTAGGTGCCAGTGGAGAATCTGGCTCCATATTTTCAGTCAATAAACTGATCTCTCCCTCTGATTATCAGCTTCAGTAGCCATATGCAAAGAAGTAATGCTCAACCCTTGTAAGACCACCTCTCCCAATGCTGCCTGATCCTAAGGAGTGTTGGGCACCATGCCCATCTCCGGTATTGTAAACACTCCTCTCTGGGCTTTCTCTCTTCGGCATAAAATACCCTGAGATGTGTATTCAGGTCTGTTGATGAACATTTCATACACAACTGAATAGCAACAGGGAAGGATTGACTATGCAAATAGGCAGTGAAGTGTTCTGCCATTTTGTTTGATGTGGAAAGCATATCAAAGGGCTGTTATGATGCCATCACTTGAGAGTGCTTAGATTTTTGACCTCTAGAATGATTTTGTTTGAGACATAGACTGCTGTTTCAAGTAGATTATACTGTCTGTAAAATCTTTAAATCCTCTTATTGGGAGGAGACAGTGTGGCATAGTAGATAAAGCACTGAACTAGGACTCAGGACACCTGAAATCGATTAGCAGCTTTGAGATCAACTGGTGAAAAGTGCTGTATAAGAGCTAAGTGGTATTATCAGGCCTAATTTCATTTAAACCGCTCTGCCATGTAAATGGGAGTCAGGCCCAATGTGTCATTTTTTGAAAATTATATTTATTTTACAAAGAAACCTCTTAGCCATTATTCATATACTAAAGGCCAAATCCTCAGCTGGTGTAAATCAGTCTAACTATTGAAGTCAGTAGGGAGAGAGGCTGATTTACACCAAAGGCTGGTCTGGTCCATGACTGTACAAAGAAAAAAAATCCTACAAGACCTTCCTATTCTGTAACACGCTCCTCAGGAGCTCTTGACTTTAATCAAGATTTTGAACTGTAGTGTTTGTGGGCGCCAGTGCTTAGTAGCGTATGTTCTTTGGGTTTAAGTGCTGCCGTCTCATTGTGAGATCAATGAGAGTTTTACCTGAGAAAAAACTGCAGGATCAGGTACCTTGTGGCTAAACCCTCTTTTAAATCTTCATCCTTTGTTTGATACTTCAGGGCTTTGTTTTAATTTGTCTGCTGCCCATGCTTTGAAATCCATTATCCCTGCTGCATGATTGGTGAATTGGACTCTGTTCCCAAGTGATGTCAAACCAAGACATACGTTTTTGTGTATTTTTTGTTTTAATCTAATTCTAAAACCAAATACATAACACACCAGTGACAATAGCTAATAATCAGCCAGCATGAGTTACATGCAGGTGGGAAATTGGATTAGTTAGTTGCGTAAGTGGGTTGTATGAAAGCAGCACCATCTATTGGTAGCACGTGACGTTTGATGTTAATGTTTTAAGTAAGAGTGCAAGAATGGCTTGTCTGGTTTTGCTTGTTAATCAAAATACATATTGCCCCCTTCATGTGTATCACAAACCAGTTAGTTTTTCGTTCTTTTTTAAGCAAGAGCAGATTAATTTGTGTTCCCATTTTCTTTTGTTCCTAGATTCTGAACTGTTACCGTTTTTGTTAATTGCTAAAATCCCAAAAGAAAAACTTGACTCTGCATGTAAAAATAAGCTCAAACAACAGATACACTCATGATAACATAATTGTCCGTAGGAGTAGATTGATGTAATTCATTATTTGTAGATGTATTTATTATTCACGTGTCCATAGAGACCCCAACGGAGATCAGGTGGTCATGTGCTAGGTGTGCCACAGACTGTGCCTGCCCTGTTTGTAAAATAAAATAAAGTAGGATCTAATCTGTTGAAAACAGAGTCTTCGGGTAATGATTCATAGACACAAATTGGGTGAATCTCAAAGCATTCTGCAGTTTAGTTCAGTTAGGTCAACTTCCAGGTGCTTAGATTATCTGAACATCTCGAATCCACAAAACCCGTCAAGAAAGCATGTGAAAACAGGTTCTTGTCTGTGTGGGATTCTCAATTCTTCTTTCTGGGTCAGAAATTTGCATGAACTATTCTTCCTGGTCTTTGCAGAACAATGAACATAATAGAATAGGTGTTTTCCATCCCTTAACTGCGCAGTACCCACTTTTCCTAAAACTCTTCGGCTCTATTAGCAAAAAATGGGAAAGGGATGGGCTAGATGTGTTTTTTACTTCATTTGCTGGCTTTATTCAGACCTTACTGGCAATTTTGATGTTGCAGTCAGAATCTGGAAGCCCAGAGTTCCATCCCCCCCCCCCCAAAACCCCAAACTTTTTGGAACATCGGGGGCAGGGAGGGAAGAAGTGTTGATTTGTGTTCAGTTGAAGTGCTTGAGCAAAGGTTAATATCAGCAGTCATTTTCTTTATCCAAAGACCTGCTCATCCCTATTTACATGGGCACTTCTGGATTTTATTTTTGTCATTCCTTTTAGATGAAAGAACTCTTTCAAAACCCTGTGAGCTAAAATCCCTCCTCGGACTCTTGAGAAGGTGGATTGCCATGATGTCAAAGAAGGTTTTAACTTAATGTTCCCTTGTTTTTCTAATGTGTTGGTTTGTTTCCAGTCCTTTTGGGGGCTGTTGCATATACACATGTTTCACTATAGCTGTATTTTCCATACAGCCCAGTTTTACAGCTCTCTGGTGTTTCTTAACGCTAGAATCTATATTACTGCCAGTTTGACCAATATAAACGTCATCGCAATCTGAGCATAGAACTTGTTTTAAGGAAAACCTGCTTTTGCTCGTTGAGACCCAATGAAATCACTTTTATGCTTATAATCAAAACACAAGCTTAAATGCCCTGGTGACTCGGGGCCCCTGTTGTAAGTGTGTCTTTGGGTTGTGCGAGATACCTGTTAGACTGACCTCTGTAGTTTCAAAGCCATGGAAATCCCCCTTTCCACAAGAACCTGCTCATTGGCACTGTAACATTGTGCCTATATGGAATTATTGCCCTTGGTTTGTTTCCTTGTTGATCATGCATTCAGGAAAGAGGGTGTGTTTGACCCTTCCACTCCAATAACATGGATGTCTTTTCTCATTAACGGCTTGTTTCAGAACTTGAGTCTTCTTTAGCAGCCTCTCCCTATCTCTAAAACATTGTGCACGGGTTGTTTTTTACTTCTGCACCTTGAAATGTGATATCATTTAATGCACTGGGTCAAAAAGTGACCCACTTATTCTGGAGGAAAGTTTATGCGGTGGACTGTGGTCTGCATTAAAAACAGGATGCTGTAAGAATGCCATTACCTTGTAATAAAGATCTGTAAAATATCATGTCATGGATTAGCCAATTGTGCAGAAATATTTCTTCTCTTATTGCCTTACCCAAGCCTTAAAATAACCATACTATGGCTCCTGATGTACTTTCCTGGGCTGTGGGACTAAAGAGAAAACCTTTTGCCTTTCCACATTTTTAGAGGCTTGCTTTATTTTTACTTAGATATGTTTTTGATTAGTCTCCTAATTTTGTAGTTATTGCTGTTCCAATCTCTATCCCAATGGACATGTAGTGCTCTAACACAGTGGTTCTCAACCATGGGTACATGTACCCCAGGGGTACACAGAGATCTTCCAGGGGGTACATCAACTCATCTAGACATTTGCCTAGTTTTACATAAAAAGCACTAGCGAAGTCAATACAAACTAAAATTTCATACAGACAATGACTTGTTTATTCTGCTCTGTATACTATACACTGAAATATAAGTACAATATTTATATTCCAATTGATTTATTGTATAATTATATGATGAAAATGAGAAACTAAACAATTTTTCAGTAACAGTGTGGCTGTGACACTTTTGTATTTTTATGTGTGATTTTGTAAGTAAGTAGCTGTTAAGTGAGGTGAAACTTGGGGTATGCAAGACAAATCAGACTCCTGAAAGGGATACAGTAGTCTGGAAAGGTTGAGAGCCACTGCTCCAGCATGCCAGGAACCAATCTACAAATACAGGGTGAAATTTACCCTGGTTAAAGAGCCAGCACTAAGGTTCTATTCTGAGTGGGATTTACATGATATGTAGACTTTGTGCATGGGCCCTGATGTAGCAGCACATTTATAGTGCTTAACGTTTGTTTGTTTGTTTGTTTTAGTTTTAAGTTTACAGTATTTTGAATAAGGAAGTAGAACACATCCCAATTTATATTAGTAATTATCCTGGCACATTGTATACCTAAATTTCTGAATGACAGCTAGACACTAAACAAAAAATAAAGATCAAAAAGTATTGTCCCCATTTTACAGATGGGGAGCTGAGGTGCAGCGAGATTAAGGATGGAATTTTCAAAGGTGCCATTGAAATTAAATGGGATTTGGGTGCCTAACTCAATTGGGCACCTTTGATAATCCCAGCCCAAGTGGCTTGCCTGAGGTCACACAAGAAAGCTGGGAATTGAGCCCAACTTTTCTAAGTTCTAGCTGATTCCCTACAGCCATCCTCCGTTGGTAGGAAGACGTTAGGGTTGAAGTGAAGCATACTGGTAAGTGAATGTGTTGAAGCTTAAAAAGACTGACCTGAAGCCTAGTGAAGTCAACTAGGAGTCTTTCTATTGACTTCAGTGGGTTTGGATGAGGTCTAAACTGCAACTGCCCATGCCAGACCCCTCTCCTTTACAGAGAAAGAAAGTTTGTTCTCTAGGGATGTCAAGCTAGCCATTTGCACACATGCTAAATAAACACACATTAAAAATACACTTGGCTGTCAAATTCCTGGATGTTCTTTTGCAGTCTTCAGTGTATCCTTTTAAGCAGTCCTGCTTCCTGTGACATCGTTTGCTTCCTGACCTCAGAAGGGTGCAGTGTGGATGCACTCATTGACATGTGCTAGGCATTCAAATATTCTAATGATGTATAAGTATCTAGCTAGTTTCCAAGTTCAGTCAATCCTTGGCCTCTCTCCTGAGGTTGCCAACAAAACTGCTAGTTGCTGTTGAAGTTTCACTTGGCCAGTGAGAACTGAACAGTAAAGTGTGTTCTTTAAAATCAAATGCTGGATGGGGAGGACTGTGTGGGGATTGTATATTCAAACATAATGGTCTGCTCCTGCTCCCATTAAAGTCAATGGGGAATTTTCCATCGGAATAAGTGAAGATAATACAAAGCAACAGGTAACACTGGCCCTTTGGTCTTTCGGGGTGTTAGAATTTCCTGTGTTCTCATGTGAATATTTATTCTTCTAGGGAGCCCAGGAAGCAAAGAGCCACATGTTTTTAATCTGACCTCCCTAACCAAGTCTGAAAATATCTTGTCGGCTTCATTGCATTATTACATTGGGGACCTACTAAATGCTACTTGGAGTTGTCCCCAATCCGGAGGCTGCTCTCGTCATGGACACAGGAAACCTGAAATTCAAATAGATCTCTCGGTGTTGAGCTTTCCTTCTGATGGGAACCAAACTCGAACCCTGGGACGTTTTCTAATAAATGTTTCCATGGCTTATCGGGATGTCCTTTCCTGGCAGTGGAAGGACATTACTCATGTCCTGAGTGAGGCAAAGCAGAATGATGAACTTCTGATTGGTGTGAAAATGGCCTTGACTGGCCGCTATTCCTGGAGGAGGATGCTGTCCTGCTATGAACCTTACATCCTGGTGTACGCCAATGACTCTGCTATTTCAGAACCAGAGAGTGTTGTTTCTAGCTTGCAAGGACACCGTAATTCCCTGGTTGAGGGTTTCCCCAGACTGGAAAGCCACTCAAAGAGCAGCCTTGGTGAACAGCGACGGAAACGTTCCACCAACATCCTGTTGCCCTTGCAGAACAACGAGCTCCCAGGTGCCGAGTATCAGTACAATGAGGATGACGGGTGGGAAGACAGGAAACCCTACAAAACCCTCCAGCCGCGGCTGGCAGAGAGGACAAAGGGTAAGAAAAAGCAGAGAAAGAACAACCACCAGAAGAGCCAAACGCTCCAGTTTGATGAGCAAACTTTGAAGAAGGCAAGAAGGAAGCAATGGAACGAACCGAGATACTGTGCGCGGCGCTATCTCAAAGTGGATTTTGCAGACATTGGCTGGAGCGAATGGATTATTTCCCCTAAATCCTTTGATGCATATTACTGCTCAGGTGAATGCCAATTCCCCATTCCAAAGGTACAGTATTTTTTTTTCCCCACTGTCTTATTCTCCTATCTCCAGAGAGCAGGAAAACACATCTAGGTTTTATGAACTGCACATATTTGTTTACATTAGTAAAATCCAGCTTGGCTCCTATTAAGCTCTAGAATGTAGTAAATAAGTAATATTTTATGTCTGTTCTTTAAGGGGTAGTTGTTAAAATAGCTAATATGAAGTTAGAATTGCTTTATGCAAAGATATAAAATCAAAGTTATATAGCAGAATTATTTTTGTCCAGAATCCAAATGTGCTGTAAATTGCTTATCGGGTAATAATAATGTGTGAACTGGTGACCGTCCAATTTAATCAAGCATAATAAAGGACTGATCCTACAAATGCTTATGACCAAGTATAGTAATTACCATACTGAGTTAGTCCTAATAGAAACCAATGAATGGGACCACTCGGAGTAGTAAGCGCTATGCTTGGTAGTAAATATTTGCAGGGTGGGGCTCTAAAGCTGCTCTGAAAGGGGGAGGGAGGTGTAGAGTCCTAGAAGTGGATGGGACTCTGAGTATCAGCCAAGAAGCTAATCAAATTAAAATCATAACAGTCATTTGCTAAAGAACTGTATCCTCTGTCCAATGCCATCCTGAGATACATACATAAGCACAAGAGACCTGATCCTGGAACCCTTACTTTAGAGTTGCCCCCTATGGCTTTGAGACTATGGCTATGAGTAAGGATTACTCTGGTGAGTAAGGGTTCCATGATCTGGACCTGTTGCATGAGCTTGGCTTCTTGAAATCAGTAGGCCAAATTTATTTCTGGTGTAGCTCCATTGGAGGTCATACCCACATCTCCCAGCCTACCAAGGCCGCAAAGCGGGATGCAATATGTAACAAAGACCCAAAATAGGGAGAGGGGGACACACACAAATTATTCCTGATATCTGGAAACTACAGTAGATGTAGGGTTCATTGTTCTTGCCATAGCCTTATCTTCACCATTTTCTCTTTTTCATGTAATTAATTGTCAGCACTGAAAGCAAAATGATTTCAAATCGGTGTGGAATTTTGGGATTAATCGGAATGATGTCTTTTTTCAATGAAAGACAGATGAGATGTATGGTAACATCCGGGATAATTTAGTCCAATATGGGCCTGATCAGGAAGCCTTTACTTATGTGAGCAGTTCTGTTGATTTCAGGGAGGCTGCTCACTTGAATTAAGATTGCAGGATCAGACTCTAAAACTTTGAGGGCTGGCTTCAGTTTTGTGCCCTTGCTGAGAGTTCAAAAGGAAAACAAGGAGGTTTGCAGTGTTCTTGGAGCCATGTTATTAGAAAGAACTGGTGGATGAGGTAACCTTTTTAATTGAACCAACTTCTGTTGGTGAAAAAGACAGGCCTTCGAGCGCCACAGTGACATAAAGAAGAGCCCCGTGGAGCTCGAAGGCTTGTCTCTTTCACAGAAGTTGGTCCAATAAAAGGTATTAAGAAGATTCCTGTGGCACCTTTAAGACTAACAGATGTATTGGAGCATAAGCTTTCGTGGGTGAATACCCACTTCGTCAGATGCAGCTTATGCTCCAATACATCTGTTAGTCTTAAAGGTGCCACAGGACTCTCTGTTGCTTTTTACAGATCCAGACTAACAGGGCTACCCCTCTGATACTTAAAAAGATTGTTTTTCAGTGGTAGTAAAACATTCTACTGCGTCTTTTTGGCTTCTCCCTCTGTGATTGATAGCATCCATGCTCTATCATACCTGTATCCCCACGTATGGGTTTGAAACAGACCCTTAACTTTAGCAGCAATTTGACCTGGACTTTTTCCATGTTAACTTTAAGGACATTAAGTTATAGCAATGCCCTGGGCATTGCTCTGGTTGAGGCTGTGTCAGCACTTCCAATTTCAACCTTCTTTATAAGGATTTTAAACGCAACTGTAAAAAATTTGATCTGGGGATTGACCTTGGCCGAAGAGCAAATAATTCATATATGTAGCAATATTTGAAATAGATCAGTGTGGCTATTTTAATTTACAGGAATGCAAAAACAAAAATAATTTTTAAACTAATTCTCTCAGCTGCTCCTTCTACCTGAAAGCACTTTACATTTTAAACGAATTTGGGCATGTTGTGAGCCGTGTAATATGGGCAAACAGATGGATATTTTTGAAAGAAGTAAAACAAACAAGGAAAACAATTTTAAGCTGCCAGTTATTCTGTATGAGACTGCTCCAAACCCCACTGGAAATCTGCTACTGACTTCTGTGTGATTTGGATCATGTCTTACAACGACGACACTATTTTTCTTAGTTTTTTCCCTATAAATGCTACACTTCAGTGTGCCGGTGTAGAAGCTGCAGCTGAATAGTTAAGTGGACCAGTTCCTTGGACATTGTTTAGGGTCTCTAGATTTAAAAAATAGTATTTTCCTCAAATGTATTTAGGCACCTAACTCCCGTTAATTTCAATGAGTGCTAGGTACCTAAATACTTTTGAATATCTGGGCCTTCAACTCCCAGTGAAGAGTAGCTCAGCTCTTGGTGGAGTGTAACAGTTCACATCCAGTAAGTAACATGCCATTTCAAAATTGGCACCCATTCAAAACCGTGTATTCACCTGATGGCAGCATGATGGCTTGGTAAGAGGGCGCCTGTGTTGTGTAGCAGGTAAACGGCACGTATTCAAAATAGGTCTGATCAAAAGCCCATTGAAGTTAATGGGAGTCTTTTCATTGACATCAGTGAGCGTTGGGTCAAACTTCATGTGCATAAGAACATGCACCTTCAACAACAAATGAGCTTTTGCAAAAATACGCTGAAATACACCATAGGTGCGCGGTGAGGTTGTCAGAAGCACTCCTTGCCAGCTCTGCTCCCATTGAAGTCAAGGGTTTGGCCAGTGCTGAGAGCTTCTGCAAATTTCACCCATAGTTGCTGCTAAGTGCCTATTAACATAACAAAGAAAGTAAGTTTCATATAAGGATTTATGATATATATTTTTTAAATATGGAGATCCCAAGGCAAAAGAAAAGTCCCTTTATCCCACAAACTGCCAAACCCCAGAAAATAGAAAGGGTAATAAGAACATGCACTTTTTGTACGTAGCACTTTCTTTGTGTAGCACCCTGAAGGGCCCGAACACACTTCACAAACCGTGGGCCTGATTCCCATGGCCTTGCACCTCTGGTAGTGAAAAGCAAATGCAAACCTCCCATTCTGATGTGATCATTTTACTATCAGAACTAGTTTGTATTCGCTGCACTAGTGTAAATCACTACAGGAGGTCCAAAACCTAGAATAAGGGATTGCTCACCATCAAACAGGGTCTAAGGTGGCGTCCGTTCTGCACTAGGCATGCTGCTCAGCAATCTGGAGAAGGGGAAGTGAAGATTAATTGGGTCTAAGAAAGCTTCTATTTGACGTGTAGAGAAGCTAAAGGGAGACAGTGTGCTTACCCAGACGTCGGAGAAGATTTCCCATCTTTTGCCAATTTACCTGAGAAACCGTAGCGGTTTCTTAACAGTCTTCTTTAAACATTTAGAGTCAAACTCATGCTCAGTGAAAGCAGGTGTGAGTCCACGGAGGGTTGAGCTCAGTTGCATGAGGTCTTAATTTGGTTCTGAGAACTAAATACACTTCACAGTAACGGTTGCTATTTATTGTACATATTACTTTGGGCCCAGTAGTCCCAACTGAAGTTAGGGCCCCATTGTGATAGGCCCTGTACAAACAAGTAAGAAAGAGTCCTTTCCCTGGAAAACCTTAAAGTCTACATAGATGAGATGGACAAAGAAGGACTACTAACCCCATTTTACAAGCGAGTACATGAGGCACAGAGAGATTAAATGACTCGTCCAGTGTCACACAGGATGTCTGTGACAATCATGAACTAAATCCAGATCTCCTGAGTCCAAGGTCAGTGCCTTAACCACAAACCCATTCTTCATCTCTAAACATATTTTAAAAGGCTTGGTACAAATGTAGGGCTTGAGCCTGCATTTCTTAAGCATGCAAAACTCCCACTTTTGGGGTACATAAGGAATGTCAGATTGGCTCCTTAACGTAAACTTAAACGTGACCTTTGAATAACTCTTTCCTGTGTACAGATGGAGTGTATCTAGTTTATTATGAAAGTAGGTGACAGTGTCATGCCTCTGGTTCCATGAACGTCAACAGCAAATTCCCATTGATTTTGGGATCCAAACTGTGCCTGTTGCGCACATGTGCAGTGTGAAATACAATTTGCACCATGTGAACCAAAATCCACTTTGGTTTTCTAGTGAGAATGAACATTCAACACATGACAAGGAGAAATAGGCAGGTTGAGAGCCATGTAGTATTCTTGATCCATGCACACGACTGCCATTGACATTCATGAAAGCTGTGCATTTGTAAACTGATACTGTAGCTGTCAGGTAATACCAAAAATTCATCTATGCTTATGGATATACAGCGGCCCTTTGGTGAAGGAGAACTGAGCTCCATCTAGCCTGGTTGACAAACCTGTTGGGTAATTAACAAAAGATATGCCTCTTCCCCTCCCACCCCCACCCCCAATTCCCAGCCTTACCCTCTCCCTGTTTCGGTTAAATGGTTAGAGTGCTGTCAAACCCACATGTGCTGAACTTGTAGAATACCATAGAGCATACAGGCCAGACAGTCCCTCTCCCAGGTCAGGAATGAAAGCTTGTCGCTGACATCATTCTCTCCACTCCTAATGCATCTATAATGAAATTCAACTGGGCAGCAAGTCTCTCAAGGATGCGTGCAGCTTAGCAGGTGCAGCCCTAACCACAGCTGGACTCGTTCACAGATCTGACCACTTGGAGGTTACTGGGTTTTTCCCTTACGCCACTCCCACTCTAATAGAAAATCTCATGTGAGATCCAGCCTGCTTTTCATTAGTAGGAACCAGACAGAGCAGGCTGCCTTCAGGCAAAGATGATGTAACACTCTCTATGCAGGGTATATGCCAGTTTAACCCTTTCCGTTGGGAATTTTAAAATGCTCAGCTTTGGCCTGACTCTGTTGCCGGTGAAGTTGGCCATTGACTTCAATGAGAGCAAAGTTAGCCCAAGCCCCTGAGCACCTTGAAAATCCCACCCTTAAGATTTAGGGGCTGTGTATTTTCTGTGGGCTAGAGGGTAACACACAAGACATTTCAGATATTTAAGGAAATAGGTGTGATCCGCCCAGTACCAAATAATGTTGACACTTACGGAGACCCTTTGCCAGATGATCCACCACACCCAAAGCTCCCTCTGATCCCATGGGAGGCCTTTACTCCGAGCACCTTTGGAATCAATCCTGTAAACAGACGTGTACTTTAATCTGTTTAATTCAGAGCGTTATTGAGATGCAATTGTATAGTTCAGTGCTCCATCCAAAGTGAGTAGTCCAGGGTTTGAATTTAAAACCCCACCCAAACGGAGTCATATCTACTGATTAGCTGAACCAAAACCTCAGCTATTAAGGACAGGCATTATACCATAAACCAGTGAATCCCTGCTCTCCTCTTTTGTATGACATAATTATGGCTGATAGTTTCAAACTTGACCAAAGGAAACCATAAGAGTGGGGAGAAATGCAAAGTCTTTAGGAAACTAAAATAAAACACCAAATAGCAACTTTGTTAAAACTGATTAATCTTCACTTCCCCTCCTCCAGACAGTTGAGAAGCATTCCTAGTGCAGAACGGCCGCCACCTTAGACCCCATTTCAGTGATGGTGCGCAATCCGTGATCCTCTAATGCCTCGCACCTCATGTAGTGAGTTTGCGGTAGCACAGGTTCCCTGTCCGAAGAGCCATTCAGGGCTCCCAATAAGAAGCTGAGCAAAAATATGAAAATCCATTTTCAATTCCTATCAATCCAATAGACACCGTGGATATTTTATCAATAATAGGATTCTTATTGATTTTTTGTGAGAACTATAGGGACCCTAGGACATCGAGGGCCATAAGCTCCCCTTGATTTTTGTGCACAATGCTCATTGAGAGCTGTGTGTCTGGAACAAGGGTAGAATACAACCTTAGCCTTATCTATCACCTGTTTTCTGACTTCACAATTTATACAAAAATCTTAGGTTGTGGGAGCACTGAAATTTTAAAATGCTCTATAAAATGTTGCAGAGGAAATCACAGTCTCTCTTTAAAAAGCTGTCTCGCTGCAGGATCTCCGAGTCTGGATAACTGTACTTTTGAGCAGTCCCTTTTCAACCATATTTGGCTTATGGCTGTAAAGAGGGCTCTCCTTAGAATTCATGGCTTTTAAGGCCCTCCATCATGCCTTATTGCACTGGGGACATGGAGCTCTGTGGTCGTTTTGTTCTATTTAAAATCATAATAATGTAAAGCTTATTGAAGCTTCCTGCAAGAAATTAAAAAGAGAATTTTACCGAACTCTTTGTGTTTAAAAAAAAAAAGGGGGGGTGGGGGAAGGGTCTTGCTGCAGGTAGATACAGAGAGCTTCTTGCAAGGCTCTGAGGCCCAGATCCTTAGAGGTATTTAGGCACTTAACTCCCATTGATTTCAGTGGAAGTTAGCTGCCTAAATATGTTTGAAGTTGTGAGCCTGACTGCCCTCAAATTTAACTACCTTAAAATGGAGTTAAGGGAACTCAGGATGGGTCCCATGCATTGCTCAGTCTCTCAGAGTGCAGGAATAGATTCTCTCATCTGGAGAAAGAAAAAAAAAAAGTTTGGATGACGTTAACCCTAACAAAAAAGCAACAGTGGAATGTTCCCAAATGGATCCTTTTGAATCTTGCATCAAATGGTTCCTGTCCTCGCTGAGAATAGTTCTAGCAACATGATATGGAAAATGTCCATTCTGACTCATTGTGGTTGGAATTTAAGGATCACCTATCTCTGAGATAAAGCAGAAGAATACAGTTGGCATTTGTTTGCTTAAATGGAGGCAGGTTGGAGATCCCTGCACATCACCAACATAACTACAAGTAGATATCCCTAATTATATTGTGTATATGACATAATGAGCCAGAATCTCCAAATTGTTCCAGTGCTTTTTCCGTGGAAAGTCATTTGGGCCTGCAAATCAGGTAGTTAGATGTCTAATCCCTGTGACTGATTTTTGCAGACACAAATTCTATTTTTTGTGTCAGGAAAATTGCAGGCTCTCTGAATATTTGGCCCACTGAACCTTGCTGTATACATGCCTGACATTTGAGTAGGAGTATTTTTAACTCTGTGATTCCCAGGTTTTAGGTCTGAGATGAGTTATAAAATGAAGTTCTGAATATCTTTCTTAAAGGACAGTATCAACAAAAAAATCATATTCTTGTTGGTTTTTGTTGTATTACTGTGTTTTCCTGTGTTACTAGTACTGCTACTTAGGTTACTGAAAATGAAAGTATATTTAAAATCTTGTTCTAAATTTGTTTACTCATATTGGACAATGAAGTTAGCTCTGTCAATTTTGTTTTCTAGGTATAATCAGTGGGCCAAATTCTGCTCAGTTATAGAAATGTAATTCCAGGTACCTTCAGGTTTACACCAATGACTGAGAGCAGAATTTTGCCTTAGTGTAAATAGGTTTACTACTGATGGAATTCTTTGGGTCTAGTTGTGCAGTGATGTAAAATGATGGTGTAAGTTACAATCAGAGGTACATTTACACCCACTTACGCTGCTTTTCTGACTAAGCTACATCCGGCATATAATTTACACCACCGTTTCCATCAGTACAAAGTGTCCTGGTCTATGTTTCTCATGCAGCCGTTGCCCCTAGATGGGGTGTGTCTCTTGAAAAGGCAAGAAGTTAAGGGCCACTTTCTTCAGAATAAGAAAACTCTAGCTGAATTGTAGAGCAACAGTGACCCCCAGTGGCCAGTAACATTAATCCAAGAACGGTATTCCCTGAAGATATCCCAAGGGATATACCGTGACAATTGAGAACAGTCTTTAAAAGAGGTACTCAGAATTGCTGCCGCTAGCTAGCCTTTTTGACTCATCGCTGTCTTTCTTCAGGGAATTGGATATATTTTGTCCCAAACAATGAAGCACAGTGTTACCATGTAAACAATACAGTTCTATATTAACATGCACCTTAACATTTCCTTCTCTTCTTGTTCTTTCTTCTGCAGGTCTTGAAGCCATCGAACCATGCCACCATCCAGAGCATAGTGAGAGCAGTTGGGGTCATCCCTGGTATTCCTGAGCCTTGCTGCGTCCCTGACAAAATGTCTTCTCTCAGCATCCTATTCTTTGATGAAAATAAGAACGTGGTGCTTAAGGTCTACCCTAACATGACAGTGGAGTCCTGTGCATGCAGATGAGCCCTTTGAAATGTCTAAATTGAGCTGTTGCTTTTTCTTTTCTCCCCCGCCAATGCATTTCATTCAAAAAATAGATTTATAAACAAACCTGAATAAGAGAGAAGATACTGAATGGAGATATCCAAGCAGGGGAACTTAAACTTAACTCACCCTTGAATCTGACTGAGAAGTAAGCTTTAGCAACTGGGGCTAACTATTTCTGTTGTAATGTACAAACGAAAAGTGAAATTTACAAAGGACTGTTCAAGATTTTTTGGAACTGGCAGGAGGACACCGTTGATTTATTTTTGTACAAGGCTTTGAAAGTGGCAGCCGCTGTTTGATTTTTTGGTCTCTGTTCTTCTAATGACTAATGGGGAGGGAGATTAAGAAATACATTATACATTTGAAGCTAGGCCTTGGGTTACTGAACAGCTCAGCAAGTGCTAAATAACCTGAACAAATCTAACTTATCCTAAGAGCCTTAGAAAATCCAACGTAAACATTTATTTCCTTGATATGACATCATTGATTTCACGTGTATATTCATTGTTGTTTAGCATGTTCTTTAGAATTCAGCCCATGTGACATTCCTCCCCTCAGATTAGATAATGGAAGTCCCAGTTATGCTACATGAGAAGTTGTGATGTCACACAGAGAGGCTTTTCTCTCATGCCAGAGTATAGTGGGAAACAATTGACCCAAAAGCCTAGCACAGTGATTTTCAACCTATGGTCCACAGACCCCTGGGAGGCTGCAGATTGTCTAAGAATGCTAAAGGGATTCATACCTCCATTTGAAAGTTTTTAGGGGTCTGCAAATGAAAAAAGGTTAACAAATCACTGGCCTAGCAAAATGCAAGTATCATACTCAACAACACAGCTGGCTGAATAATGAACAAATATTTTATCTCATGTGTGCAGAGAGTCCTTAAGCAACTCACAAATGTCTAAAATTGTTACATGAAATTTGCTGAATAATTATTTATCTGTAGCTTATTTGTATGAACTTCATTGATTATTTGATGATCAACATTTAGTCTGTTAGCTAGTTTTAATTGGTTACAGAGGTCAGGTGGTATTGTTTCCATTCCCTTATTGGATACATGTTGCTTTTAGAATCAAATTGCCAGTTCAAAATTTGCTCCGTGAGAGTTTTCTCTAATAAATACATAAAATATGGTGTTTCCATGAACATTCCTGCCTGTAAATACATTTGCTAGAACAGCTGAAGAAAGTGAATCCTACAGCCCATAAACGCAGTTGGAGAGATTTCACTTTTTATTGAAGGGAATATATTCATGGAAACATTTTTGAGGTATTTGCCCAACTCCTCATTTTCAGCAACATGAAACCTAGAAACACTGATGCTTTTGAAAGAGACTGCTGCCGATCAACACTGGAAAGAACAATAATTTAGTTCAGAGGTAGGCAACCTATGGCACGCGTGCCGAAGGCGGCACGCGAGCTGATTTTCAGTGGCACTCACACTGCCTGGGTCCTGGCCACCGGTCCAGGGGGCTCTGCATTTTAATTTAATTTTAAATGAAGCTTCTTAAACATTTTAAAAACCTTATTTACTTTACATACAACAATAGTTTGGTTATATATTATAGACTTATAGAAAGAGACCTTCTAAAAACGTTAAAATGTATTACTGGCACGCAAAACCTTAAATTAGAGTGAATAAATGAAGACTCGGCACACCACTTCTGAAAGGTTGCCAACCCCTGATTTAGTTTATTTAATTTGTTTAAATGTAATTCTGGCCCCAACCTTCCATTTTTTTGAAACCCATCTCAGTAACTAACTTTGTGAAACTGCATCACTAATCATAAAATATTCACATTTCCTAACCAGGGGACAAATTCTCATGACCAAATCCCTTCACAGCTCTCATGGCAGCTGAGAGCTATACTGCTGTGTCAAGTTTCCCACTGTACTGAAGTCACCAACAAGCAGTTTCAGTGAGTAGACACCTACCTGAAGCTTCAGTGGTGCTCAAGGTTAGTTTGAAAACGACCAATGATAATTTACTATTGAGTCATCAGTGCCATCATGTTTGCCAACTTGATGTGTGTCTGCAGGTTGGGGAAACATAGACAAAGTTCCAGTCAAAAATCGATGGGAGTTTTGCTTAAGAAAAAATTGTAGATTAAGTCCTTAATTTCCTATGGGCCCAAAGCTCATTCATTATTGGTATGAATGGGGGCCAGATCCTCAGCTGGTGTAAGCTTAGTTAAACTCAATGGAGCTATGTCAGTTATGACCGTTTATACAAGTTGAGGATCTAGTCCCTAAAGTCATAAAAGTTCAAGTGTTCTGAATCTTGCCCTACAGGGGGAGGTCCAGTGAACTGTAAAAGAGAGATCAGTAGAAATGTAAGCCTCTAAGACGCAAACCAGGGATGTGCAACCCCTGTGTTCATAAGCCATGCATGTGCAAATTCCTTAATATTTGATGCACTTCCATGTGTGGCAGAAGAGTTAGCACTGAAATGTGGTGGGTTGTGTCTGAACAATTGGGGGGGGGGGGAAACCACACGTTTTTCTGATGCAAAGGGAAGAAAGATGCAGACAGAAAGATCCTTCCTTCACCCAGCAGATTCCTGAATTGCTGCTGGTGGAAGAAAGTCTGTCTGTCTGTGTGAGAGAGATCCTGTGTACCGCGTAAATGGAAAGATTTAAAAAGACAGTTCAAAGCACCCAAGTGCCCATATTCGGCGGGGATTACCTTGAACTTTAACTATTGGCCCAATCCTGCATCCATTGAAGCTACTGGGAGTTTGCCATTGAGTGCACTGGACCCAGGACTGGCTCCCGCTAGCACACATCAGCCCTCGCAGAAGTGAAAAGTAGATGGGTTTTAAATAAACTCCCTCCCTACTAGCTGCAAAGACAAAATCCATTTTTTAATCCAAAAAAAAAGTACATCAATAGCTGCTATAAGAATAAACCCTGACCAGCTCTAGTCACTAATCATTAGCGAGACTGTCAAAAAGAAAATTGCGTAGAGCATTAGTGGGTAGCTGAGTCAGTAGTTCTGATATTTTTGCTTTAGGTTTAGGTGCCAGGTGAAGACAAATAGTTTCTTTCCCATCTCTTCCCATGTAATATTGTTGATGATCATTAGGGGCTACGTTCTTTATTGTGATATGCACCCACACTTTCCATTGAAGACAGTGGGAGCCGTTCCCCTGTACACGAGGGAGGAACTTGTCCTAAATTTGTCTTTGCCCTGTAGAGGGAAAAACATTGCAATACTTACAGACAATTTGTGCCATACACTACAGTAGGGATGATTTATTTACCAACAGCCTTCCAGAAAGCCTGCAATTCTAACTGTTCTATATTAGGGAATTGGTATACAACTGTCTCAGCCTATGTATGTATCTATTTTTATTAGAAAAAAAGCATTTATTCTTGTTATTAAGGAATGGGGACTATTTTATGCTATTGACGTCATTAACCTGGAATGGAGAAAAATACAGCCAGCCAGAATTTTTTCACAGCAGTTTGGGTGGGAAGGGAATGTTAGAAAATTCTTATCCTAGGTTTTATATGTGCTGTGTGTGGCTGAGAGGAAGAGAGTGAACAACAGATTCATGGGCCTAAATCCTGCCACAACGTAAAAGGCATCTCAACCAGTTAGGCAGGCATAATATAAGTAGGCAAAGACACCCAGACTTCTAGTAATGATGCAAAAGAAGAATATAGCCTTTGTCAACAGTGTAGGGTGTAAGCCTGGAGCCTAAGACAGGAAAAGGTCATTCTGTCTGACCAAAACGATGAGTTTAACTGGGAGGAGTATGCCTCAATGAACAGTGCCATTTTAACCTGAGTTAAAAACACACCTTCTATCTGCAATGAAGACATGCCCTCAGTTACACCTGTCCAAGCCAGAGCATCCCCATTAACATCAGTTACTTTGAATTGGCAGAGACATGTAACTGAGAGCACAATCTGGCTGTTGCTCATCTGTTTCTCGGGCTGTCTCTGAACTTACAACTTTTATGTGAGTTTCAGGATTTTGGCCCCATGTTCCATCAGTTCTGTACCTGTAAAAGCAACAATAAAGAATTCCAAATCACCACAGAAGTGTATCAGAGAAGAAACGGGGCTACAGCACTATATAACTGTTCAGTATACAAACATGAGAGTTGACCTTTACCAGCTCCTAGAAGGAAGTCAAACATGATTCTCTTCCATAGATTTTTCATATTCAGTAGTACAGCACAGAGCTGGGCTATGAACATGGTTGTTAAGCAATCCAGCCCCCATTTCTTGCTGTTTCCATTCCTGTCAAATCCTTATTAGGAAAGGCCTTCAATTTTCAAAGGGTACATGAGTTCACAATCTGCTTTTCAAAATGCCATTGCAGTCAATGGTCCTATTGGCTTCTTAAAACCATCCTGATTGAGTCTGTACAGCACTGTTGAATGGTAGGATTTCATTTATTATCTTTTGATACCTCTTCTGTGGTGCGCGTAGTGAATAAGGGTAAAGAAAGTCCTGTCCTGCCATTCTTATTTATGTGACTAGTCCCATTGATTTTAACAGAAGTCCCATGGAATGCTTCTTCCTGTCCGAGACTAGTATTGGCTATGTAACCAATTTCCCAGCTGACAGTTACAGGAAAATCCCAGACGGGAGTGGTTGACACCAGACCACTGTCCCCCCAGTAACTCATTACATTTTTAATGCTAGTATTCATTCTGGCATCCCAGCCTCAACCACTATCTGAGGTCCAAATTCAGTTGTCAGTTACTCAGAGTTGCTTGGTGTAACTGAATGCAGAATCCAGACCTAATTCATTATAAGGTCTCAAACTGTGTCCCATGGTGGTTGTTTTTTTAAATGTTGTGACTTTTAAAACAGGGGTCACATTCAGTTGATGGTGGAAGTGGTTACAGCATCAGTGGCTTACGTTAGTCTGTTTGCAACTCTATTTTGCTTGATTCTGCTCTGATGCTCAATTTCATGGTTTAACTCCATTGACTTCAAAGGTGTTAACTACATCACTGCCAATCAGGTTTAAGTTCAAACTATCATTAAGAAGGAAAAATAACCATCTCAGACTCTTTCATCAGAGCCACTCCTTTGCTCTCACCTATGTTGACATGCACACTCTGCAGTCACCCCAGGAAACCCCTCTCTTGTTAACCATGTATAAGTGACGTGTTTTGTGCACAAAATTTTCATTCATACTTCTCAGTGAAGGTTTCTGAATAAAGCAATGTCTCCTTAGCCATTTATTAATCATGTGGGCAATTTCTGTATATAGCTATGCATCAATACAGACCTTAAAATGATTTTCCAAATAATATTAGTCCCCTATTTTATTCATGCTTAGTTCAGTTTTGGGGTAACCACCCTGCCCATATGCTGGTAATTCCGTTCATTGGTAAATGGCTCTGCCTCTCAGCTAACAAATGGCATCTCGTGCTAGTGCATTGTTGTTGCGGCTGGCTCAGAACACAAACAAGAGAACAACTGGAGCTACAGCCCTACACCGCTTTAGCTGGGTTTGCAGAAGCACTCAGTATGGACCTCATTCTGCTCCCCGGAAGTCAGCAGTAAAGCTCCCCTGTGGGAGCAGTGTGAGGTCAGTGCTGAAGGCTTGTGAACCACCCTCCACCTTCAAGCCTAAATAATGAAGCTTATTAGCGTATTACACAGCGTGTAGCATGGGAGGCCTAGCCTGCAAATCCAGGCGAGTATCTTTACTCCCACAGGAGTAGAGCCAACGACACCACTCCTCTGTGTGAAGATTTGCAGGAGTGGGTGTCTTTGGAGACCTGACCTTGTAAGTTACGGAGCATCTGCCAAGAGATACTAAGTGCCTCCAAGGCCCCGGTCCCTGTACCAAGGGCCCACCTCCTTAAGTTCCCAGCTCTTGGGAGATGCTCAGCAGTTTGCAGGGTCATTTTAAAGTATGGACCCATCTTCTTCTCCTTGCAAACACACCAAACCTTTGTAAATGTTTTTAGTTTAGAAGTTAGTGTGTACAGACAGCGGCAGTAAGTAAAAAGATAGTTACCAAAAAAAAGTTATTTGTATATGGAAAAAACTTTTACAGATGCTTTTAATTTATTTTATGGCTGTTGCCTTCTTGTCCTTTAATAATTCTCATCTTTTGATGCTGTTAAGACAAATCAATTTGCACAACAGTTGCAAGATGAAATGATAGATCCTTGACAAGATCACAAGGGCACGTTGCAGTGACACTGTGAAGGACACGTTTCACTACTGATGTATAAGCTTGCCCGCTATGTATCGTTTCCCTTCAATAATGGGAATCTCACGACAAACTATGAAAAAAATAAATAAAATCACTTTGAAATTTCATTTCCTCCTTTTGTACTCGAGTCTTCCAAGGATTATTTACTCTGCAGTGCTTTATACACGCAGCACTTGGGAACGCAGCCAACAATTCAGCTAGACATTGCATTCATTAAATGAAGTAAATCATGGCTGGGGAGTGGGCCCTGAATGTTCAGTTAATGGTTAGCTGCTATGACAATAACCACCTTTGTAGTGCGTAGACCTGATCCACAGCCCAGTGAAGGCAAGGGGATTGCTTCCATTTCAATGGGATTTGCATCTGGCCTATAACTAGTATGCTGGTATACAGCAATGCACCTGAATGTGATGCAATCCCCAGTAGGTCATGAAAGGCAGACCAGTTGAGAATCTCTGGGTAAACGTAAAAGGGGAGAAAAAGGGGATCTACTATAGACCTGTGGCTCTGAACCTTTCCAGACTACTGTACCCCTTGCAAGAATCTGATTTGTTTTATGTACCCCAAGTTTCACCTCACTTAAAACCTACTTGCTTACAAAAATCAGACAAAATACAGACGTGTTATGGCACACTTACTAAAAAATTGCTCACTTCCTCAGTTTTACCCTCTAATTATAAAATAAATCAATTGGAATATAAATATTTACTTGCATTTCAGTGTATAGTTTATACTGCTCTATATACCAGTCATCGTATGAAATTTTAGTTTGTATTGACTTCGCGGGTGCTTTTTATGGAGCCTGTTTCAAAAAACGAGAACTATCTATATGAGTCGATACCCCCTTGTTGAGAACCACTGGTATAGACCATCAAATCAGGAAGAGGCAGTAGATGAAGTATTTCTTAAACAAAAATATCCCAAACAAGACTTGGTAGTTGTCATCAAGCATCAACAATGTGGTGCTCTGCTCTATCCACTGTTGATAAGTCAGCTGCGTGTGTGTCCTCTGCTCTGTGCAGATAGCTGGCACAGCAGACTCCGATAAGGTACGAAGGCACCCGGCCAGGTTTATTGCCAAATGAGAGTCTCCAGCTCCCCGCGTCAGGTGTCTACAGTTCTGCTAATACATATGTGCTCCCTGACAATAGCTCAGTCATAGGGGTTTACCACTGCCCCCTAGGCCAGACCGACAACCCCTCAGGAGTGCATTCTCATACACAGGTACATACAAGTTACATCTCACTCCTGACGTATTGAGGTACAACCCCTCTACCTAGTAAGGTGCCGCCTATCACCTTGTACATGTTGGTTCGATCAAAACAACCCCATCCATCATATTATCCTTTTGCCCCTGTCTTTAGGATGGATCAGCATGTTCCTGCTTATCTGTGTGGAATGTGCTAGTATCGGAGTGTTCTGTTACAATCCTGGCATACGTTTATATCACTAGTGTCCAGTACCTTTTAGGTATGTGTGTTTTTGCAACATCAGCCCTCTCCTTGCCAGACTCTGAGCAGGGCCTGCCTCTTGCTCACAGCTTAACTTTGCTTTATGTTACAAAGTCTTGACCATTACTTTAGTTCAGGCCTTAGGCCTCAGACCAGGCCTCTAATACAAGGGTTTATGTTTCAGGGGCTCATCTAACTACAGTAGTAATGGGGGACTAACTATCCACATGTCTATTGGGAAAGTACTATCAAAAAACACAAAATGTCTAATAAGTTCTTGGAATATATTGGGGCCAACTTTGTTTCAGAAGGTGGAGGAAGTAACCAAGGGACTGACATTTTAGATTTGATTCTGCCCATGTCAAACTTTAACATATGCAAAGAACTGGTAGGTAAGATCCCATGGGAAGAAAATCTAAGGGATAAAGGAATTTAGGAGAGCTAGCAGTTTCTCAATGAGACAATATTAATGGCTCATCAAACTATCCCAGGTGCAAGAAAGACAGGCAGAATAGGCCACCCTGGCTCCATCAGGAGGTATTTAGTGACCTGAAAATAAAAAAGGAATCCTACAAAAGTCAAAATATGGAGAAAGGCAAACAAGCTCTTCAGAAGGGGGTAGGAGGAAAGAGGACCTAGAGAAGTATAGGCCAATCAGCCTAACTTTGATTCCTGGAAAGATACTGGAACATTACTAAACAATCAATTTGTAAGCACCTAGGGGGTTACAGGGTTATAAGAAATAGCCAGAATGGATTTGTCAAGAACAAATCATGTCAAACCAACCTAATTTCTTTTTTGACAGGGTTACTGGCCTAGTGGGTGGGAGGAAGCTGTAAACATGAAATAACTTGGTTTTAGTAAGGCTTTTGACAGAGTCCAACATGACATTCTCATAAGCAAATGAGTGACGTGATCTAGATGAAATTACTATAATGTGGGTTTGGAACTGGTTGAAAGACTGTTCTCAAAGAAGAGTTATCAATAGTTTGCTGTCAGTCTGGGAGGATGCATCAAGTAGGGCTCTGCAGGGGCCTTTTCTGGGTCTGGTACAATTCAATATTTTCATTAATGATTTGGATAATGGCGTGAAGAGTATGCTTATAAAATTTGTGAATGACACCAAGCTGGGAGAAGTTGCTAACATTTTGGATTAAAATTCAAAGTTACCTTGACAAATTGGAGAACTGGTCTGAAATCAACAAGATGAAATTCAAGAAAGTGCAAAGTACTACATGTAGTAATAAAAAAAATTAAATGCACAGCTACAAAATGGGGAATAGTGGCTAGACCAGGGGTAGGCAACCTATGGCACTCATGCCAAAGGCGGCATGCGAGCTGATTTTCAGTGGCACTCACACTGCCCGGGTCCTGGTCACCGATCCGGGGGGCTCTGCATTTTAATTTAATTTTAAATGAAGCTTCTTAAACATTTTAAAAACCTTATTTACTTTACATACAACAATAGTTTAGTTATATACTATAGACTTGTAGAAAGAGACCTTCTAAAAACATTAAAATGTATGACTGGCACGCGAAACCTTAAATCAGAGTGAATAAATGAAGACTCGACACCCCATGTCTGAAAGGTTGCCGACCCCTGGGCTAGACAATAGTACTGGCCTCAGCTGGAATACTGTGTCCCGTTCCGCACACCACACTAAGAAAGATGTGGGCAAATTGGAGAGAGTGCAGAGGAGAGCAACAAAAATGATAAAAGGTTTAGAAAACCTGACCTATGAGGAAAGGTTAATAAAACTAAACATGTTTAATCTTGAGAAAAGGAGACTCAGAGGACCTGATACCAGTCATCAAATATGTTGAGGGCGGTTATAAAGACAGTGATCAATTGTTCTCCATGTCCACTGATGGTAGGACAAGTAGTAATGGGTTTAATCTGCAGCAAAGGAGATATAAGTTAGATATTAGGGGGGAAAAAGTCAAAATCTAAGGGTAGTTAGGCTCTGAAATAGGCTGTGGAATCTCTATCACTAGAAGTTTATTCGTGCAGGTCAGACAAACACCTATGAGGGATGGTCTATTTTACTTGGCTCTGCCTCAGGCAGGGGGCTGGACTAGAGGACCCGTCGAGGTCCCTTCCAGCCCTACATTTGTAGGACACTATGAATTCACATTTGAAATGAAAATATTGATGGGTTTTTATAACTGGGCCACATCCAGAGGTTCTCAGGGATTCTGCCTGGTCCTTACACAAGTGCATAGTGTGGGGAGAGCGTAAAGAGCCTTCCCCTCCTTGTGTGGATCACAAAGACAGGTCGAATTGCAGCACAGGGACCCCTGAGGATCTCCACCACTACCTCACCATACTCAGAATTTCATTGTGCTGGCAAGGGACAGCTCCATTCCACCTCAATGCAGGGTTGTGCCTAGCAGGGAGAGAGCCATTGTTGCACCTTTTTCAGGTGGGAGGTGCACAGAAACTATGGCAACGCACGACAGCAAAGAACCTGCAGGCGTAGAAAAACAGGATTACAATGAATAACTTTTGTGCACCTCTCCTGCTTTAGGAATTTCCCATGCCCTCCACAACTGATGCCGCTTATTTTTCACCTGGTCACCACACACCCACCACCTGCACCACTACTGTCTTACTGCCCCACAACCCATTACTGATAGAAGGAATAAAGGCAGCTGGGTGATACAGGACTGTCATTGAATGTCTGGCGGTATCACATACCACAGTAAAATTCTGACTCCCTTATCACCCTCCCAACACCCTCCCGCCAGCTCACAGGCAGATTTCCCTACCCAGCCCAGACTGACCCCCTCAGCCCAGTACTGGCAGAATTGGTCTGTGTGGTCACTGATGCTGGGAGTTCATATGTACAAAACCAGAGTCCTTTTTATACAAGCTATTACAGGTACCACATTGCTCAGGTAAGACAGAAATTCATCCCCGCAGTAACTTACTGTCGTCAAGAGTTGTTCCAGAAATGGACTTGATCCCTTTTTCCATTATCCAACATGCCAGCTACCGAACCCATTTATAGTCCGTAAGTACATCTTTTATTATTGGTGCTTTTATCTGCGACTCCCACTCTTGAGAAATCAAGCACCAGAGAAAGACCAGCCATAGGGTAGCTGGTACCTGCCGCTTTCCTCACAAAGCTCGGCCACTGCCCACCAGAAACAACCCTTCTGCCAGCATTTCACTGCAGGCCTCTCCGGAGCACAGACTCCAACGGGTAGTCCCGAGCAGTCAGCAACGTTTCATAATGTGGGCAAATGTCTATTGGGGAGTAAAATAGATTTTTTTTTTTAAATGTATTTAGAATTAAAATAAAAACACACTTATCCAAGCTGCTAAGGGCTAGAGCCTCAAAGGTATCTGGTCCCCTAAAATAGTGAGCACCTAAAGACCTTTGAGGCTCTTGGTTTAGGTACCCTAGCATGATAAAACAATCAATAACTGCCTAGCAGCATTAAAGTGGCTATTTCAATAGCAATGCAGCCAGACAGCCACCTCTAGCGACTCCTTGCCACCCCTCCAGGATTATAGGAAACATACCCTCAGCCCCCTCCAAAAGCCCTGGCAAACAGACATTTTGCAGCCTGGAATGTTACCAAATCTGGGCTATTTCAGACCAAGGTGGGGAGCAAGTTTCAGAGCCCTCTGAGACTGCCCTGCAAGCTGCCCCGTGTCTCTGATAAAGGGGATCTGGCTCAAGAGCCCGGCTGACTGCAGCTGTGACAGTATGGAAATAATGCATCAAAAGCCACTTTATTTGTGGCCTAAGGCACATCTGAACCTAATCCAGTGAGAGTTAACAACCAGCCAGGACACCTACTCCACTACAGAACAGTTTGACCTGGGCAAGGTGTTAACTATTTGCAATTGAAACTGCTGGAGCATTGGGCCACTTTCCTGGAGTTACCACTAATGTAAATGATCACAGGTGTGGGTTTAGGTGAGCAATAAAGGGCTTGACCTTTTTATTATTAATATTTATTATTGATTAAGTGGGTCAGGAAAGCCCAGTAATACAAGCCCTTGACATTTGTATTGAAACAACTTAATGTGTTGTGTTGTGAAAGGTCTTCTGGCACCACAGTGCAATGTGTAGGGACAGACTTATTTATTGAACAACTGGTGTTTTTGTTTAGCAATGCAATATGTAAGCCAATCTACATGGGACTGAATTTACTCCCCCAGTGACTAAAGAAATAGATTTCACAGCTGTGCCTAATGCTAGCAGGCCAATCATTTAATTGGAGTCTTCATTTCATCTGTCCACATTCCTAGACTACAGCTCTGCATATGTAATGGCTTCTGGCTCAACGAAGTGGATCATCTCTGCTGTGAAGCGACATTTTCCAATAATGGGTCACAGCTTCAGCTGGTGGAAATCAGTACAACTCCATGGGTAAAATACAGGTCCACTGAGGTCAATGGGAGACTTCAATGGGCCCAGGATTTCACCACATGACTTCAAACAGGGCTACACTGATTTACACAAGCTGAGGATTGTTTCCCAATCGGAGTATTTACAGTGATCTCAGATTTGTGAGCTCTATCAAAGGATGCATGATGCCATGCAAATCTACCTCAAATCTTGTCTGACCGGCTGAATTGCTGTTGAAATGATCCCAACTGTATCCCTGTGTCAGGTGACATTGGAAGTGCAAATAACGAGCTCACATTCTTTGAAGGAAATCACTAACTACCTTTCTCACAGCTGAAAGGTAAAGCAGTTTGTTATGACCCAATGATCACTCCAAGACCTTTGCTTTCATGCTCTTGTAACTAAACTGGCTACCCGGGGAGTTGTTTTGCACACAATACAGGCAACAGGGATCGTATCTCAGTCCTCTGGTTTCTAGAAGATCGGGGAGGAAGTGAAGAATTTGGCACTAGGGAGAAAAGAAAGGCTAATTTCCCCAGCTGCTCCAATCCACTGAACAACTTTGGTTTTGGTCTCAAGGAAAGTCACTTGCTTGGCCAACTAGAGGTAAACCAATGGCTCCCCAACCTTCCAGCCACGAGAGGCTCATGGGGGACAAATTGTAGTTCTCAAAGTATGGGTGATGTTGCTCAGGATCTCAGCAAGACTGATCTTCATTTGGCTCCAGGTGTATTTGAAGGGATGTTCTAGACCCCCTGACTTCCCTGTCTTCTTGGTTAGGGTTCTGTACAGTTAGTCAAAAGGGTAGTAGGTTGCATGGAAATGTAAACCGCTCTTAGAAGTGAGATTTTGAACTCCTGGTCTTCTCTTTCCCAGCTCAAGGAACTTTCAAACCACCAGGAAAAGGTCAAATATAACCAAAGTTTATATTCTGTGGTGGGGTCGCACCATTTCAATAAGACTTCTACAAAATAAAGGTTGAATGCGCCTGTTAAAACGTAACTCTGAAATACATCCTTAACTGTGGTGCCACTATTGCCACAGCATGGGATTTGTTCATTAATCATGAATCAAAATATATAAATGAAAAAAATATTCTCCCTTTGAGAGAAACATTTTATCTGCCTGTTTTCAACAGCTCTCTCTCAATAAAACTTAAATTGAGCTCTTACCTCATATGCAGCAACACAGTGTATTTCAAAGACTGTAGGGAAACAGAACTTTGATCTGTGAAACTTCATATAAAAACCTTCTTCCCCTCTTTATGAAAAGATGCATCCCTCTTTTCAGCCTTGTATTTCACTTTGAGGTTCCTTTACTGTAAGGCAGATCAGAGACTCCAATTCTCATAAACGAGCCTTTTCTAGCAAGCCGCAGGTTAGAGTGATTTCCAAGGGAATTTGCCCAGAAAGTGCTGTGTCTTTTTGAAATATGACTGTGACCAGGGACTGCTGGATTTAATTTAGCATCAAATATTTTTTAGCTCACCACAGTGCTAGCTTTTGTTACTGCTTTCCCCTCTTATTTCTGTTCCCCACAAAACTGCCCCCGGCATTCCATCTGCAGGGAAGAATTATGCAATTTTGGTCACAGTACATTTGACTTCTACAGGATAAAAAAAATCGTTGCACTGCTCAGAAAATAGACTAAGGGCCAACTCATCAGCTGGTGTAAATCTATATGGCTCCAGCTACACAATTTATACCAGCTAAGAAACTGGCCAGTAATTAATATCTTACGTTTATATGGCACCTTTTATCCCAAAAAAGCCTAAACACTGGGCTAAAAAACTATACACTGGGATCATTTAATTTAGCATGGAAATGCAGCCATCTCTGGGGTGAAATGTGGAAAATGTCCAACAGTCAGTGGATGTAGCGCCATTAACATCAATCCAAATAGAGACACATGGAATAGATTAATGGCGTTATTCCTACTGATTCCCAGGTTGCAGTTAGCCCTAGTACAAGTAGTAAAGAATTGAACTGAAAATTCTAGAACCCTAACCCTACTGAAGCTGCCAAGGTAATTTTAAGGAGGCAGAATGACTAGTCTGCAAGAGTCATTGGTTCATTGTAAAAGTAAAAAACCCAAGCCTCTCCCATGGCTGTGCTATTCTGCTACAGCCAGAGAGAATGGAGGAGGAGGAGCTGGTTGATTGAGCCCTGTGCTAGTTCCTTGAGGATTTTGGTTCTATTCCTTTCTCTGTCTCAGGCTTCCTCAAGGACCCTGGGTAAGTCACTTAGGGTCAGATTTTCAAAGATATGTAGGCACCCAAAGATGCAAATACGTGCCACCTGCATCTCTAGGGGATAAATCTACCTCTGAAAAATCAGGTCTTTAGCCTCTAGCTCAGCTCCCTATTTGCAGAATGGGCAGGGCCGGCGCAACCCATTAGGCGACCTAGGCGGTTGCCTAGGGCGCTACTATTTGGGGGGCGCCGGCGCCCCGGTCATCAGCGGAATTTTGGGGGCGGGACCTTCCGCCGCCACTGTCGGGGGCGGCATTTCGGGGGCGGGACCTTCCGCCACCTAGGGCGCCGAAAAGGCTGGCGGCGCTCCTGAGAATGGGGATACTACTACTTCCCCACCTCAAAGGGGGATTGAGAGCACCTCAGATACTGTGCTATTTGGGGTAATATCTAACCACAGGTAGCATGTCAGTAGGCTGGAAGAAAAGATAAAGGGTGTCTCTGGTCTCTTGGCTGCTTTTTGTTCTCAGCCTATGGTTGCAACTTTGTAGGATCCTCAGCTGCTTCTGGATGTTTAGATTGCTTTTCTCAGCTGTGCTTAGGGACCCATAATTATATCCTCTTCTTTCAGATAGGGACCCCACCTCAGTCATGAATGCCTTGCTTGCCTCCAGACTGGGTCAGAGCAATGCTCTCTGAAGTTACAACCACTTGTGAAAAATAAAGAGCTGCACCTGGAGACTGCTCAGAAACTCATCGGGTGCAGAATACATCTGTCCATTTGCTTGGTGTTTCCCTACAGAGAGCAGCTTACACCTGTGCTCCAGTATCAGCCCTGGTTTCCAGCTAAACTCCAGATGCAATCCACGGTATTGATTTTGAACTACAAGAGCTTTATAGTATGGGTTTCCTGACTTCCTCCCTCCTTGTGTTTTAGCTTAGTTGCGGTAAGCTGGGACACACCAGAGAGCTCCCTAAAGTGTTTCTCTGAAGGAAAGCTTTCCCAATGGAGGGTCTTGGCCTTGGCATTTACTCTCCCTCTATTCCCAACAGAGGCTGAGTTTGCTGATCTTCAAGTCACATTATTGACCTCCCCACCACCATTTTTATATGTCAGCTTGTATTGGATTTCGAGGTCATATATAGATCTTTAGCACTGGATAGGGGCATTTTATAAGCTGAAGGAAATCAGTACAAAAACTACTGGCTGCAAAAATCTGAATTACTCTAGGTCTTTCCACACAACATCCATTGCTTTGAACCTCTTGCCTGAACTAAACTAGTTGAAGTTAGAAGGAAACAGTATCAATTATGTACAAATTAGACAAAATCCAAGTTTTCCCTGGCTCTTTTGTCATGGGAAATGTGTTTACTATTCTGAGATTTAAGCCTGCCTGCTTGCATAACCTTGGATGGCAGAAGGATAGGGATTCTTTAAATTCAAATATACATTTATTTAAACTTTCCTTCTGCCTCAAAGTGATTTAGCGCTGTTGGTTAACTTTCATGCTATTGCATTAACTTGTTCTGTAGGGGACTGAGAGTTAACTGTAGGTTTCACTACACCTGCAAGTGCTGATGACCCATGTCCCTTTCCAGTTATCTTCAATAAAGCACTTACCCAGGTTTTCTATTTCACTTCTGTGTCCATTCACGTGCAGGCAGTACAATCACCACTAGATGGAGTGCAGTCCTGAGGAGACAGGCCGACCTGCTAGATAAAACAAAACATCAGGATACTGTTTAGTCTGATTAATACTAGTGTGTAGATTACAGCAGTATCTGGTCCAATATTTAAAGTGTTATGTAATACAAACTGCAGTTATGATAGAGAGGCCCCAGGCCACAAAATTCAAATTTTTAGTATAAATACCCCAGCCTGGGGGTGCTCAGCTCTGCTGTCATGGTTTTGGCTATTCGTAAAATTCAGATTCCTATCTGGATCTGTTTTTCTAACATTCACCACATAGCTTGTGTTCCAATCAGGGGGGTTGACTCAGACCCATCACTAATTATAATGGTGTTCAGGATGCTGATGTCCTTATCTTGCCTTTATTCAATGCAGTTGTCTTACTTCGTAACTAAAATATTTGCCTGTGGCTCCCTTTTGCTATCTTTAATTTGTATTGTCACGCAGACTTTTAATGAACACAGAAGTTTGATTTCTGATGTACTCTGCTGTTTGACATGCTATGTGTTAATGCAACTTTTATGCTATGCTGATTGTTACTCGTTTGCATGCAATTTTTTAAAATAAATCTTTGCTGACCATTTTAATGCAACCATTTTATTAAAATTGTTGAAATGGCAAACAGCCCACAGAGATATCAAAGGAACCTTGCAAAATTTAACCGTATCTTTCCACACTGAACTACTAGTGCCGTTTTTCATATTCAACTATTCTTACATTATTAATTTCATATCAAGCCTTTCAGCCACTTTGAAGCAAAAACCATTATCTGTCAAAAAAGAAAGGTGCAGTTGAGACCTGCACAAAGGGCTAACTTGTGAGCCACCGAACCACACTCAACTCAGGAGAGAAAAGCAATGCAAGACCCCCCTTCCCTCCCCCCATACCTTCTTGTATAAAGGATAAAGCAGTGGCCAACAGGTTGCCACTCCCACTCCTGTGCCGTTAGGTGGGGACTAGACAGACCCTTGACTCAGACTTTAAGGCCAGAAGAGAGCATCATGATCATCTAGTCCAGGAGTCGGCAACCTTTCAGACATGGGGTGCCGAGTCTTCATTTATTCACTCTGATTTAAGGTGTCGCGTGCCAGTAATACATTTTAATGTTTTTAGAAGGTATCTTTCTACAAGTCTATAGTCTATAACTAAACTATTGTTGTATGTAAAGTAAATAAGGTTTTTAAAATGTTTAAGAAGCTTCATTTAAAATTAAATTAAAATGCAGAGCCCCCCGGATCGGTGACCAGGACCCAGGCAGTGAGTGTGCCACTGAAAATCAGCTCGCGTGCCGCCTTCGGCACGTGTGCCATAGGTTGCCTACCCCTGATCTAGTCTGACCTCCTGCACATTTCAGGCCACAGAACAACTCCTGTAATAGACCCCTAACCTATGACTGAGTTACCAAAGTCCTCAAATCATGGTTTAAAGATTTCAAATGACAGAGACTCCACCATTGACACGAGTTTAAACCAGGAGCACCATTTCAGATTGGGCGAGGGCAACTTTAAGCACGATTCCAGGGACTACTGAAGCACCTGAAAACTAGCTTTTTTTGCAGATAACTTAGATTCAATGCTCCTGTCAGCGAATTTCTAATTCCTATATCAAGACAAATAAATATTAGACCCGCTCAGCTCTAATACTAACATGTTCTGACATCTTGTGGCAAGTCACTTAAGGGACACTGGTTAGGGTTAAAATGTTAATGTCTATTTTTACTTGGTTACTAACTCTCGCATACAACAATTTAAACAATTGTAGAAAAATGTAGATTACTTTCTATCATTTAGGCTACTTACATTTTGCAGTTCAACAAGCTTGGAACAGATCATTTAACTTTTGGAAACATCCTACTAGGGCAAGGCCCCATGAGTTTATACTGCATCTGCCTGGGGCTCACCCTAATACAAATAATAAAAGACAAGAAAGGGACTTAAAACAGGCGTGAAACTGACACTTTCAAGTCACTTTCACTTCTGTTTAAAGGCTAGTTACTTTCCAAAAGGCTCTTAAACACAATACTACAGTGATTGACTTGCTGTTCTCACAGGGGAATATTTAAAACCAAACACCAAGAAAACGCCACATTTTAAAGTTGAGAAAAAAATTGGGTCTTGAAGCCAGTTAGGTTTTTTGCCCCTACTGCTCCCCTTGGAATGCCGTTCCAGAACTTCACTCCTCTGAACCTTTGTCTAATTTCAAACCTAAACTTGATGGCCAGTTTATATCCATTTGTTCTTGTGTCCACATTGGCACTTAATTTAAATAACGCCTCTCCCTCCCTGGTATTTAGCCCTCTGATGTATTTATAGAAATAAATCAATTTACCCTCAGCCTTCTTTTGGTTAGGTTAAACAAGCCAAGCTCTTTGAGTCTCCTCTCATAAGGTAGGTTTTCTATTCCTCAGAACATCCTAGTAGCCCTTCTCTGCACCTCTTCCAGTTTGACTTCATCTTCTAAACATGCATGACTAGAATTGCACACAGTATTCCAGATCATGTCTCACCAGTGCCTTGCATAATGGCAATAACACTTCCCTCTCTCTTCTGGAAATACCTCACCTGATTCATCCTAGGACTGCATTCGCGGCTCATAGTCATCCTATGATCAACCAATACCCCCAGATCTTTCTCCTCCTCTGTCACTTCCAACTGATAAATGCCCAGCATATAGCAGAAATTCTTGTTAGTCCCTAAATGCATGATCTTGCACTTTGCACTGTTAAAATTTCATCCCATTTCTATTACTCCAGTTTTCAAGGTCATCCAGCTCTTCTGGTATGATATTCTGGTCCTCCTCCAGCCCCAAGAGCACCCCTCCCCAATGCACTAGCCAGCACAGCTGAGTGAGGGGGAAATGCTCACACAGTTTACTGTCCCTTGGGGAAAAGGGGGAAGCAGGATTGGGAATGTGACCCTGCTCCTGGGGCAATCAGGCCAGATTACAAGGTGCCAATCCAGCCCAATGAGAGCTAGATCAGACCTAAAACAGCACTCAGTCATTCAGATTGCCACGGATGAGTTTGTGAATGTGATGGGGGGGGGCGGGAGAGCTAACTTTCATACATGCTGAGAGAAAATGGCAAAGGGCTGAAATGGGGCAATTGTTGTGTCATGATACAGTGAGTAAAGCAGAACAGGCCTCATTAAATACAGAGAAAGATGTCATTATCTGTCATAGCACAACAACTAGTTATTTATTGATGTGGGGGAAACAAGACATTCTTGTGCAACCTTGATTAGAATCAAGGCTCCAACGAGAAACTGCTGAATTGGAATTAATTTGCAAATTGGATACCATCAAATCAGGTTTGAATAAAGACTGGGAGTGGATGGGCCATTACACAAGGTAAAACTATTTCTCCATGCTTATCTTTCCCCCCGCCCCCTACAGTTCCTTATATCTCCTTGTCAAGTGCTGGAGATGGGCCATTTTCATTACCACCACAAAGACCTTTTTTTTTTTTTTCTCTCCTGCTGACAACTGATCACTCTCCTTATAATGTGTATGGTAAGATCCATTGTTTCATGTGTGTATATATATATCTCTTCCTTCTGTATTTTCCACTGCATGCATCTGATGAAGTGAGCTGTAGCCCACGAAAGCTTATGCTACAATAAATTTGTTAGTCTCTAAGGTGCCACAAGTACTCCTGTTCCTTTTTGTGGATACAGACTAACACGGCTATTACTCTGAAACAAGGAACATTACACACCTAAATCTTATTGCACCACACCCACCAATTTAGGCAGCAGAGTTAATTATGGAAGCAAGGCCACAACTCCAGGAACTCCATATAGCAGCTGTGCTAGCCTCCCAGATCCCCACAAATTCTGAAGGGGCAGTAGCAACACAGTGATGGCTGCTCTTACCTTACACATAGACGATGGATGCAGGTAGCTAATAAGAGTGTTTGTTATGGACCCCAATAGTCAGGAGAGAAGCGTTACCAAGGGTGATATACTAGTTTACCACAAGAGGTGCCATCTCAAAGAAGGCCTATAGACACCAGATGAACCATTGTGGAACATCAGTGGACAAAAGCCCGATTGCGCCCTCTACACTCATGAAGAGGAGGCGGTGCACAAACCCTGGTCCCATCACAGTTTGAACAGTGGGGGAAGGGAATAAAAATCCCTGGCAGATGCTTCAGTAAGTTTTTTCTCAGACTGGACACCTTCCAGGCCTGGGCATAATTCTTTCCCCTGGTACAGCTCTTGTTCCAGCTCAGGTGATAGCTAGGGGATTCTTCATGATGGCTCCTCTCTCCTCTCTGTTCTCTTCCACCCCTTTATATATCTTTTGCATAAGGCGGGAATCCTTTGTCCCTCTGGGTTCCCCCACCCCTCACTGGAAAAGCACCAGGTTAAAGATGGATTCCAGTTCAGGTGACATGATCACATGTCACTGCAAGGCTTCATTACTCACTTGCCAGCACACACATATACAGGAAGACTCACAGGTAAATACAGCCATCTGCAGACAATGGCTCTGGTTAATGGGAGTCATCAAGATTCCAAACCACCATTAATGGCCCACACTTTGCATAATTACAATAGGCCCTCAGAGTTATATTTTATATTTCTAGTTTTAGATACAAGAGTGGTACATTTATACAAATAGGATGATCACTC
>QXTE01000172.1:2516324-2550615 GCA_003942145.1 Platysternon megacephalum
CTCTGTTCTCTTCCACCCCTTTATATATCTTTTGCATAAGGCGGGAATCCTTTGTCCCTCTGGGTTCCCCCACCCCTCACTGGAAAAGCACCAGGTTAAAGATGGATTCCAGTTCAGGTGACATGATCACATGTCACTGCAAGGCTTCATTACTCACTTGCCAGCACACACATATACAGGAAGACTCACAGGTAAATACAGCCATCTGCAGACAATGGCTCTGGTTAATGGGAGTCATCAAGATTCCAAACCACCATTAATGGCCCACACTTTGCATAATTACAATAGGCCCTCAGAGTTATATTTTATATTTCTAGTTTTAGATACAAGAATGGTACATTTATACAAATAGGATGATCACGCTCAGTAGATTATAAGCTTTGTGATGATACCTTTTGCATGAAGCATATTCCAGTTACATTATACTCACTTATTATCACGTTTTTATAAAACTATTCCAATTACATTATATTCAATTATCATGTTTTTACAAAATCATATAGACTGCACAACGTCACACTTGTAAATAACTCATATCTTTTTCCTAGTTAATAAACCTGTAGGATTGGCTACAGGTGCTGTCTTTGAGCGATCTAAGGTGCAATTGACCTGAGGTAAGTGACTGATCCTTTGGGACTGGGAGTAACCTGAATATTGTTGTGATTTTTGGTGTAAGGGACCATCTCTCACAAAGGCAGGCTTGCCTGGGTGACAAGATAGATCGCAGGGCCCAAGGGGACTGTCTGTGACTCTATGTTAAGTGCTTGAGTTGTTCACACTTGATATTTGGGTGGTGAAATCTAAGTATAGAACTCACAACCAGTTTGGAGTTTGCGCCCTTGTTTGTAATAGTCTGTCCGGAGGTTGGTACCCACGTTCGTGAGATGCTCCAGACAGCCTGACACATCCTTCCCCTGACTTCGGTGGTAAAGCTCAGAGGAAACGCTCTCTTGGTCTTCCTGCTGACTTTGATCTGGGAGAATCTCCCTCTTATTGCCTCCAACTGAGTTCTTGTAAGGGCAGCAGCACAGGAAACCTGCTGCCGTTTCCATTGTTAGGGGGCCATAGAACAAAGGAACAGATTAAGACAGGAATATAAAATGGCAAAGTGGCTCAGAAGCAGGAGGAAGCAATATGGATTTGTGCATTAACTCCATGCTACCTATATGGCACTTTGAAATATGGAACTTCAAAATATCTATTTTCACCGCATTTCTCTGGCATTGTGAAACTATCTGGGCCTGATTTCACCTGCACTACTGTGGTTTTACACCAATGTAACTGCATGGTCATTAGTGGAATTAAGCCAATTGTTTTCGAAATTCCAATGTCCACAGAGTCATGAGTGTTTCAATGACCCTTATCAGATACATTTCTTGGCATTAAAGAATTGGAGTATGCTTGAACTAGTTAAGCCAGCTGTAATTCTGTGCCCCTCGTCCTCTGCCCTTGGATTGTTCTTAATGTCACACACGTATTTCTTATTTTAAATTTTCTAGCAGCTCAGCAATGGTTCTTCAAAAGACTTGGAGAATCTGGACACTGAATGCTCCGAAGGAGCAAATGGATTGGGCCTGATCTGGTATTGCCCAGACCCCAAACCAGATACTCAACAGGATGCCGAGAGAGAAGGGGTGCTTATTCTATAGGCCCGTATGATCTAACATTGAAGAAGAAATATGGTGTCAAGCCTGTGCGAGGCCGTAACCATGAAGTGTGCAATTGTGTGAGTTATCAGGCACTGCCGGAGAGAGATGTAATCTGAGGGCTGCCCAGGGGCGTTGTAGATGTCCCCAGCCGGAGGAGTCATGACTGTGTGAACTGGACTGTAGATGATGTGAACTGTAAAATCAGAGAAATTAGCGGTAATTTGTGCTTTGGGGATGTTTTAAATATTCTCATCCCACTGGGACACCCACTGCAATGCCTCTGTTTAACCCAGGAACATTTAGCTCACGGGGTAGAGCTGGCGGCCCCAGTGATAGAGGCAGAGATCCCAGACAGAGTGTTAAGTGAAATAATCAAACCGACAGAAGGAACAGAGTTAGTGTCAGAAATGTGAAGGCCAGAAGTGCCCATTGTGACCATCTAGTCTGGCCTCTTGCATTACCCAGGTGATAGTTTCACCCAGTGACCCATAACTTGTGGCTGGGCTACAGCCTATATTTTGGAAAGAGCCAGTCCTGAGGGAAAGCCGGGAAGTGATAGAGAATCCANCCTCTGTTTAACCCAGGAACATTTAGCTCAAGGGGTACAGCTGGTGGCCCAAGTGATAGAGGCAGAGATCCCAGACAGAGTGTTAAGTGAAATAATCAAACCGACAGAAGGAACAGAGTTAGTGTCAGAAATTTGAAGGCCAGAAGTGCCCATTGTGACCATCTAGTCTGGCCTCTTGCATTACCCAGGTGATAGTTTCACCCAGTGACCCATAACTTGTGGCTGGGCTACAGCCTATATTTTGGAAAGAGCCAGTCCTGAGGGAAAGCCGGGAAGTGATAGAGAATCCACTGCATCCCTTGTTCTTGCGGAAGGCTGGTGCAACTGGCTCTGGCATGGGAATGGCCGAGTCCTTCTGGGTCTATGTGTCTGAAAACACCCTGCCCTGCACCTAGGTGCAAAGTTCCCAGGTGCTGGTTTTTCTACATCAGGAATATTCTGCTCCCAGATGAGGCCCCAAAGTTGATAAACATTGAGGTGTCCTTTGTAATCCTGAAGTTCCCACCCCTCACAAAGTGTATTTACTACATCAGGCCTGAAAATCAGGCTTTGCCCTTGTGCTGGTTCTGTCCAGGGCTAAATTTTCCCCAGCCTGAGCAGCAGGGAGAATTCACCAGCATTGGCCTCAAGCAAACTCCCCAGAGAACCTGTTGTTCAGTCTGAGAGCCAGTCTGCTGCGTGGGGCCGGCAGCGTGGGATGAGATCAGAAGGGTTCCCAGGGAAGGCCTATAGCGATGGACACGCCTGGACCTTTCAAGGTGGAGGGTGGGTCCCTCTCATGCAGGAGTGGCGCTGTCCTCACCCGGGGAAGCGAGGGCTCTAGCTCCAGAGCCAGGGATCCACTGCCACCCCCTGGCAGAGACGGGGAGCAGAGTATTGGTACTGGGCAAGGTCATTCAGGAAACCAGTGGCGGAGGGGACAGTAAGCCCATCTCCATGAATGCCAGGCCCCACCAGTAACCCCCAGCTCACCTTCCTTCTCACACTGCCCACTATGTCCTCCAAGAGTGGGCCCTGGGGTCTGGTACCCAGCTCCTCCTTGCCTGCCTGGAGCCACCTAACCCAGAGAGTTCCACTTCCAGGGAAAGGGCAGACTGGGGGGCGACTCGGACGGACTGGAAGTGTCCCAGGGCGTACGGGGGGGAGGGGCAGTGGGCTCCGAGCTTAGGGCAGCACTGGAATGCCCATAAGAAGCCCGCGGTCCAGTATTGGTCTTGGCACAGGACGCTGGGGGAAAGAGCTAAACAATAAAACTAAATACCTGCCTAAGGTGTGGGCGGTAACATGACATAGCTTCTACTTTGCTTCCCCAGCTGGGTTCTGACATTCCTGTGGAAAAACGAGCTGGTAGCAGATCGTACCCTCCCAGGCTGGGGCTAGAGAGGGCTCTGAAGGCAAATTTGCATTAGGACTCACCTACAGAATTTGTCGTCCCTCTGCTGTGAGACTCCCCCGACACACAGAGACAGAAGAACGCGTAGCATGAGTCTCTGATTAAGGGGGGGGTCATACGGGGTCATCAAGGAAAAATTTGGAGGCAATTGGGGTCATCTAGGGTCACAGAAACTGAATTTACAAGCAATTGTGATCATGAAGATGTCAGTAAGGGTTGGAATGAAATCATTGCGGTCATATGAGGACACGTTTCATAAGGCTCTGATTAAGGGGGGGTCATACGAGGTCATTAAGGAAAAGTTTGGAGGCAGTTGGGGTCATCTAGGGTCACAGAACCTGAATTTACAAGCAATTGGGGTCATAAGGGATCAGTGAGGATACCTATGAAGTCAGTGAGGTCATATGAAGCCAAGTAGCATAAGCCTCTGATCAAGGGGTGGTCATACGAGGTCATCAAGGAAAAATTTGGCGGCAGTCGGGGTCTTCTAGGGTCACAGAAGCTGAATTTACAAGCAATTGGGGTCAGTGAGGGTTGGAATGATGTCAGTGAGGTCATATGAGGCCAAGTAACATAAGCCGCTGATTAAGGGGGGTCATACAAGGTCATCAAGGAAAAATTTAGCATCAATTGTGTGATCTAGGGTCACAGAAGCTGAATTTACAAGCCATTAGGGTCATGAAGGGGTCAGCGAGGGTATGTATGAAGTCAGTGAGGTCATATGAGGCTAAGGATTACGTAGCTCTGATTGAAGGCGTATCATGCAGGGTCATCGAGGAAAAAGTTGGAGGCAGTCGGGGTCATGTAGGGCAGGGGTTCTCGAGCTGGGGGTGAAGTTACACAGGCAATAGTGAGGGTTAGGCTGGTGTCAGTGGAGTCTCACTTGGGTCACTGATGGTTAGCTTGGAGCACTGGGGGGTCATGAATTGGGTCAGTGAGGGTCACACTGGGGACAGTGGCATTACACAGGTCTGGAGTCAATGTGTCACACAGGGAGCAGTGTGGCTGGGTATCAAGGCAGTGCGGTCACATGGGGTCATGGCAAGCTAGGCTGGAGGTAGTTGGGGTCACCCGGGCATCATGAAGGCGAGTGTGTACAGGGGTTACTAGCACCACACTTTAACCAGCTGAGCTAGCCAGACCATGAGCAGCACACCTCCCACAGCTATGTTGTAAAGGAGTTATGGGCCGCCCAGGGTCTTTGTGGCTTCTGGCACAAGGGCAGATTGGGGCCATTTTCTCTTTGGGGGATTAGCACTTGCTTTACATGCAAGACGTTTTTGATTTGATGTCTTCATTCTCCACATCCTGGGCCTGTGGAGCTCACCAGTTCCCTGCAAGATGGTTGGGTCAGCCTCACCTCGTCTGTCGTCTTTGGCCCTCTGTCCCCAGCCTGGCTCTCTGGGAAAAGAGCCAAAACCACAGGCTGAAGCTTGCGCAGCGGCAGCTAGCCAAATAACCTACCTCAAGACTCAACCCCTCAGCACTGGTGTTATTAGCGCTCTGCTCTATCCAACTGAGCACAGGACCAGGCCGCTGCTGGATGGCCACTGCTGATATGAGCAGCTGGCCACACCTGGGAACCAGCAGCCTAAGAGCTGACATCAGCAGAGCGGGATATTTTTCTGGTGAAGGGAGTTAGCCCAACTCGTAGAGGGCTCCTTGCGCATATCTAAGCTCATGGAATCGCTGACGGGGTGCCAGCTGATTGCTCTTCCTTTTTAGAAGGCATTGCCAGCTGTGGGCTGTACGTTTCCAGCACCCCATCCTCCCTCCTTGCAAGAAATGGGGTGGGATGCTAAGAAAAGCAGCTCAGCCCTGGTCCTTGTCTGCCTTGCAGCCGCAGTGAGCACTGGCTGGGGCCTGGTGGATTCTCTCAGGTGGTGAAGCACTCATTTCCCGTCTGAGCAGTGCCTCGATTTTCCAGACCGCTCTGCTGCAGCAGGGGAGCTGGACCTGGCTGATCAAGGTAGAGTGTTTGCTTGGTATGGAGTGGCAACGGGCCTGATCCCCTCATTCTCCAGCAGAAAATAGCTCATTGCTGGTTGCCTCCCTCTTCTTTTGTCTACCTCTCACTCAGTATCAACAGAAGAGCAGGAGCTACAATCTGAGGACTGCACCAAGGAAGCAAACGCACCCCTTTGCTGCTGTTAGCAGCACAGTCTAACCACTGAGCGCCTCCCTCCCTCTTCTCTTGTCCACTGTCCACAGCATTCAGACAAAAGACAGATCCCAAAAGCTACACAAAGGCAGCCCCCATTCATAGTGTCATTAGCACCCCGCACAAACCAGCCAACAAGACACGTGCATCCCCCGCCCTTTCAGTAACGGGGAACAGGCCATGCAGCCTCTAGCACAACAGCAGGGGCAGCAGAGATGGTACATAGCGGGGAACCCACATGGTGAGGGAAGGGAAGATGTTGCAGAGGGGAGCAGGACACAGACATCACTGGGTTTTGGGAGTGCTGGTAACAGGACTGATCAGCCTGTAACCAATTCGCTCCAACATCTCTCAAACGTGTGGCATAGCTCTGCCACCCCACATGGGTATTTTAAGTCAGGCAGAGATCCCCATGGCAGATTGCTGGCAAGAGGGGTTTTAACCCACAGATGCTGCTCAAACTCCAAGTCAAGTACTTTGGCGTCCATGAAGTTCTGCCTCTCTCAGTGCTCAGGGGGGTGTTCATCTCCCATCCCACACTGGTATGAACGTGACAGCACTGCCACGATCAGGGACTGTGCCTGGGCAGAACCTCCTTCCTCCAGTTCATTTGGAAACACGTGCTCAGTGGAATGCTCCATGCTGGGGTTCAGGGAGGCATATAGGATCAGTGCTCGAAAAATAGGGAATGTTAGGGAGCAGCCAAGCCTCCCAGGGTAGCTGTGTGTGCACTGTTAGTACGCACAGGCTCCAGGTACCCACACAGCTGGCACCTTATAACCACCCGTCTCTCTCTTTGAACTGGGGTCAAACGGCAGCATGAAGACCCCACAGCCACAAGAGGGGACCAGAATGTGCTGTGCTCTTCTTGCTATTCACTGTCTTGCTCTAAGTAACTGAAAACTTTAGCAGCTCTCTGATGCTTTCCATTACGATGTATCATTCAAACTGTGGAGGGGAACTGGATGGCTAGGGTTTGGCAATGGAGTTACAGAGCCTTCTTGAGGTGACTGGTTCAACCCAAGTCTCATAACCAAAAGGTCACAGCCCCTGATGGCAGCATGGGGGTCTTAGGCCAGTTCCCTTTGAACAAGTGACCATATCACAAAACCACCCCACCGTGAGTTCAAAGCAGCTGCTTTGGGGGGTCTCTTCAGAGACGCTGTGACACTGGCAGGCCTGATCCCAGCTCATACCGAGGTCACCCTGTCTCAACGGGACATTGATAGATACATAGCTGGAATGTGTCTGGCTCACTTGTGGCTTAGTATTGATGAAATAGGTACAATATCGTGTTCAGAATCTATTGAATGGTTGTGAGCTGTGGCATGTTTTGGGGAGGAGAGAGTGGGAAACCGACTCTCACGTCACCCCCCCCTCCTCCCAATTTAGGCTTAATCAGTTTTGTCTTTATTTAATACAATTTCAGACAATTATCACCACTTCTCGTGTCTGGCACATACATTCATGCCAGACAAGTAATAACAGACAAGACAGAATAGATAAATGGGCTCAGGTTAACACATTCCAGGGGACGAAGAAGTCCATCCTTCTTCCATGACATTCGTCACCTGCTCTGAGCTCCTGCTCTGGTCCTCTACTCTTGTTCTTCAGTTTTTGATCCAGTGTTTTTCCAGTTTTTAGGGGGCCATTTTACATATATTCTTATACATTTTTACATTCTCCACTACCTAATTTTCCTCCCCGCACATTATCCATTGAATTTTACATAACCTGTGTATTACACATGCACAAACATTAATCACCTAATGTCCACAGTTTTCCCGCTGAATTTACAGTTTCTGGGTCCTTTTGCTCTAGGTCATCCTGTTTTTAAGTTTCCCAGAAAAAGGAAGATTTTGTTTATCATTCCATGTTTGTATCTTTTACTTACATCTTCTAACATGACACTTTACTTATCCTGCTAACAACAGCATTTTAAACAAATCAGCCAGTTATATCAAAAAGAAATTAACAAAAATACACTCATGCCAGGCAAAACCTGGGCCTGCCTGTTACCTTATCTCTACTAACTCAATATCCCTAATTACAATTCATTACAAATATAGCTAACAAAGCTTTTAACTCTGATCATTAACAATCCTTCATTTCAATGTTATAGATCAGTCTGTGTATATTACCCTCCCCCTTAGTCTATTAGGAAGGGAATTTTAGAGAGCACACTATGATTCTTTAACGTTAACATCTCTTATTTTCTGCAAACACAAATTTGTCAGGGGATTTTTTATTTTACTCAAAGTCCAAAAAAATTTGTACAGCCAAATCTTATCAATGCTTTTCCTGTTACAAAATTTTAGGTGCTCTGGGTGTTTTAGGCCTTGGTATATAGTTACTTTTAATGATACCCCAACGATGCATTAATCTTACTTGTAATATCTGTGTTCCATATTGTGAGTCTCTGAGACTGTATAAATCACCATACAGGAGAGGGGTGTTAATTAGTGTGAAGAGCTGCTCTTCTATAGAAATTGTTATGCCCCTCCCCACAGAGGAGACCCTTCAATACCAGATGGTTAGGATTGGGTCTCACAACCAGAAACTCCCTACATCTGGATTGAAAACCCGTCAACAAAAGGACTAAAGACTCTTCTTGTTCTGCTCTCCTCCCCATGAAGATGAGTCATGCAAGTGGACTCCTCCCATCAGATGAGGTTGCAGCTCAGAGCACATGGAAGGAGGGGGATAAATCCCCAAACCAAAAGAACTAAGCATCTCTATGCTGCTTGGACTTTGGGTGTGGGGGGCGTAAGGGGCTTCTAGCATAAACAAGAGATCCCCAGCTGCTTAGCTAGGGTTAGCCCTAGAGGACAAATAGAGTTTACTGATTATAGAAGCCTATAATAACTTTTGAAACCTAAGACTAACTCATTTGTGTGTCTATGTTGCTTGCTTTAACCTTGTAAATAGCGCTCCAATTTCCTTTTCCTATTTAATAAATCTTCATATAGAACTGGCTACAAGCTTTGTCTCTGGTGTGAAACTTTGACTATTTATGTTTGCAGCGGGAATATCCTTTAAGGGGAAACCCCCAGATCAGGAGCTGACAGCTTTGCTCATAAGTTTGATTAGGTGCAAAGGGAAGAAGATGAGATGGAGCCGGATCCAGAAGATGAGAATCATCCTGTCCCTAAAATCAATCAGAGGTGACCACTGCCATGGAGCTGGTCCAGTTGCAGCTCCTGAGAGCTAAGGAAGAATGCAACCACCAGAGACTCATGGTGGAATTGTGGATCAGGGAGACTGGAGCATCCCAGGCCGCTGAGGAGAGAGCCCACCAGAGATGCATGGAACAAACAGCAACAGTCAAGGCCAACCAAAAAGCTCAGGAGAGGCACACAGGAGGCTGATGGAAGCCCCAGAAGTGCAGCTCAAAATACTGGAGGAGCAAAAGGGGCTTCTCATTCAATGTGTATACCCCCCACAACACGCAGGAGTGGGAGAAAGTCTGCCCAATTTATAAAGTGACTGTGTAGAAGAGAACCTGTCCACCTTTCAGAGACTATGTGGGACACACAATATTCCAGAGGATAAACAGAGTCAGATTACCTGGGAAAGCAAGACAAGTTTTTAGTGATATGGAGGAGGGTGATGCTGAGGTGTACAAGAAATTTAAAGAAAATGTATTGAAAAGATTTAAGATGACCCCTATTGAGTGAAGTATAGAAAGCTCAGAATGTTTGACAGTGTCACTCATGTTTAATATGTACATCGACGTGTAATTTTATGAGAAAATGGGTAATGGGGATGGGGGCTGAAGGTGATTATGGAAAACCGTTTGATCTGACAGCCCAGGAGCAATCATTATGGAGAGTTACACACGAAGGAAAGGCAGCCATCTGTGACAAAAAACACCCACCGTTTGAGAGGCTGCAGAAATTGCTGATGACTATGGAGAATCAAGGGCCCATGCGGGGCACAAACCCCAGGGGAAGGGAAATTCCCATGTCACCAGGTTAAATGGGAAGAGGGAATTGGAAATAAACCTAAACCCCAACTTGGACAAAAAACCCCAAGGAAGCCCAGGGTTTAAAACCTCATCAAAAGGGAAAGCAATTAGTCTGCCATCACCGTGGGGCTCCTGGCCATATAAAACTAAATTGCCAGAGGCTCAAAGTAACCCCACAATTCACACACCCCACCTTCCCCCGTGAGTGCCACCACCGTTTCTCCATAGGCAGCGGTGGACAGGAGGAAATCCTCGTGAACTAGATTAGGACTGAGACATTACCCTTTAGATGGGGCTGGTTCACTGTGAAAGGATGAGTCACCGCTATAAAAAATTAGCCTCTGATGAATGTCTGATTGTTATTTCATTCTACTTCTGATTTCTCATTTAGCTACTTCCTCCAGTAGCAATAAACCTAATTGCCTACTAGGGCTATTGCTTTAATCTTTGGGTTTACTCAGTATATACTCAGAAATTAACCACACTTAAAATTTAATAACTATCAGTCATTCACCTAATGGGAAACAGTTGTATTGGTTTTAGTCTTAATAAATACCAATATAGTTATATTGGGCCTTCCATCCCAAAGGAATTCAACATTTAGAAAACATACAGAAACTACGTAGAGGAATCACTTTGCTAGTCACTTAAATGCAGTCATTTCTGGGGATATCTAACAGCGTCCAGAAAAAGAAAAGAAAGCAAGCAAAATATATACTCTATCCAATTGCCACTGCAGACAGTACGTAGGTCAACACTAACGAACTAACTAGCTACCCAGGCTGAGTCCACCCCAAACTCGGATAGTAAGTGCTATAGGTTTTTAAAAGGCCACAGCTGGTCAAGACCTTGCTTTTACACTTCAGCCAGAAGAACAAACCTTCTGGAGCACAGCACCCCTTAACACCAGCGTGGTGCATTTGTTCAGTATTAATTTGAGACCAGATTCTGCCACTCTTACTCATGGTCAGTAGTACCCTTCTTCACCCATAGCACTACTCTCAGAATCAGGTACTACACAAAGTGAGTAGGGGGACAGAATCTGGCCAACACAAAGAGAAGAGTGTCATCTACAGCATCATGGGTATGTCTACAAAGCAGCTAGATACCCGTGACTGGCTCGTGCCAGCTGACTCAGGCTCATGGGGTTCGGGCTGTCGGGCTATTTCACTGCTGTGTCGACCCTGAGAGGTAGGAGGGTCCCAAAACTTGGGTTCTTGCCTGAGCCAGGAAATCTACACAGCAGCAAAAAAGTCCCGCAGCCCAAGCCCCATAAGCCCAAATCAGCTGGCATGGGCCAGCGGCGGGTTTTTCTTTTGCTATGTAGACATACCCGTAGGCATTTCTTGGAGATCGCCAACGCAAGCTGGCACAATTCCTTTTAGCTGGCGAGATCAGTCAGGACAGTACAGCGACAGGTATACCCAGCCCTTTTCATGACAATGTTGCATGGCCATTCTTTGAAAATAGCTGCAAATTATAAGCATACTTTTAGGGTACATAAACAAATATCATAAGAGATTATATACAATATAGATCTCTGGCAGATATGGGCTTCTACAATTTAGAAGAGACTGATATTTTTTGTAATAGATTTTAGCCCAGCAGTTTGCAAGGTGTGGTCTATGGACAGCTTGTGGTTTGCAGAACACTTAATGGTGGCTTTTGGAAAGCTGGCAGGTCACCTGGTGCTTGGTCTTCCAGCTGTTTCTATAGATGTCCACTCATTTCATTAAAGGAAGCTAAAATACATATTCTCCTAACATTCTTTTTCCAGGTAATCCTTTTGCTGTAGTTTGTTCTACAGTCATGGATGGGAGAGTAGCTGTCCATAAGATAATCTCTTCATTGGGACATGGTCTACACCATGGAAAAAGTTTGAGAACTCCTGATTTAATCAGATCTCATAACAGGACTCAAAGTGTAGGCAAGTGAAACAGGACATGTACTCTGTGAGAAAGTTGTTAAAGAAAAGGTTGCTCTTTTGTTCAACAATAATATGGTACTTACTCACTAGCTACAACAAGGCACGGCACATCATTTTCCTCTGCAATTATGTTTGCTGACCTGACATCATCGCTATGAACTGAAATAGATTAGAAAGATTTCAGAAGCACATCAGAACCGCACATTGTTTTGAAGCATTTCATGCTTTGCTATGGCAGGGTCACTTTGGCTGTAGCTTAGAAATGAATACTGATAAGTGACTCATCAGCCTGTATGCCCAGTGCACAATATTTTCCTTCTGGGTAAATATTATTGAGCCAATCGCAATGCACTTTATTACCCCCAAGAACACCACATGATTCCAAAAGGGGATATTTTCCCATTCATTGCAATGTATTGTATTTCCTTTAGAATAGCATTTGCTTTAAGTAAGTCACCTGAGCCAAAGCCCATTGAAGTCAATGATAATGACTTTAATAGGCTTTGGATCAGGACCTGCAGCAGCAACTTTCCAAGAACCTTGGTATGATACATAATTAGCCTGAAGCCCTGCCCCCTTTTTAATAGAGAATTGTGATCCAGAGAGACAAAATGCCCCGCATTCAAGGCTCAATCTTCACCCAATCTTTTACACAAATATTCACAGAAGATTAACACAAAGGGGGCCTGGAAGCAAATTTAACTGACAATTTGAATATTCTGATATTGAATATTTTAAAAAATTTTGGATTAAATTCTGTGAGAATTCCCACCACATATTTTGGTAAATAAACTTACACCTCCTTTTATAATAACGATGGGATGTCGGAGATTTATTTTTTACACTAACAGATCCTCACAGGACCCACTTATTGTCAACCCATAACACTTTAATGCACATATGTGAAACTGAACAACGGACATTGGCTTTGAACAGAAGCGCAGAGATTTTCCCATTTCACCTGCCTTTGCATTGATTTTAACTGTGTCATGTCAATATATCTGAGACTGGTTAGGCAGCTGTTGCACTTATCAGGATGACTGGCATTGTCTAATTGTTTACTTGTGCTTCCCTGTCAGTCTGTCTGTCTGCAGCCCCCTGTTGTCTTTTATCAAATACTTAGATTCTAAATTCGTTGGGGCAGGGACAATCTTTTTGTTCAGTGAATGTACAGCGCCTAGCACACTGGGGGTCCTAATCCATGACATGGGCTCGTGGGCGCTACCCCAGGACAAATAATAAATTATAATAAAGCTACCTTTGCCCTGTGCCTGAGTACAGCGTGGCCACAACTGTGGATCCAGCCCTCTAACTACAGTGGATGCTTCCCTAAGGCTGGTTTGGCACATTAAGGCCTTAGGGATAGATTCTCCACTACCTCACACTGTATGTTGATGCAAATGGTAGTGTATTAAACTAGTTTTCACAGGTGCAAATGGCTAAGGCATCAGAGAATCAAGCCCCTTGGACAGCAGCAACTTTGCACTAGATCCTAATTAATAATGGGTTTTAAACCCTGTTATCTATGAATTGCACTTCTTGTAGATGCCAGAGATCACAAACTAACATTTATTTTTAATGCCACTAAGTTTTATTATTTGCTGTCAGCATGGATTTCCCCTCTGACTTCTCTGCGAATGCTATATTAGAAACACATTTTCTCCTTTAAAAGAAAAATATTGCCCTCTTTGGTGAATACAAAAAAATCTGAAATTAAGATGAATTATTAATTTGTACCACCTGTGATAGTTTTATATTACAGAGTGAACATACCCAGGGGACAAGGGGCAAGCAGTTCTGTCCAAAATGACTTCATAACTGAAATCTCAGGAGGCCAGAACAGTGTTATCATTGCATATGCCTGATAAACTATGGGGAAAGGCTTCCATGAATTGTAAACTGAACTCTGCTGGCGTGATTTACACTGAAGTAAAAAATAGTCCATGTGTACTTATCAATGAATTATTACATTGCACAATATTTTATGATTGACAGAAACATGACTTACTAGCCAACCTTACAGGAAGGGTTTTCCAGTATATTCTTAATGTGACACCTTACAGGCACCTTATACTGTACCGTGGTGCAATTCCCAGGCTCTCAATCTACAGAGGCTTTTAAATCAAGTAAATAAACTCAGTAGCATGTTATAACAGAATCACAGGTGTGGTTATATATGAAGTTTGATTCTGGGCTTTTTAACTAAAGTCTCTGATGTCTTTAACTAAAATCTAAACGGTAGATGTAACAGCGGAGGAATAGCATAGACTACACTTGGGTCAGAATAAAATTATTTCATTTGCATTTCCCTAACTCCAAATGTGAATTCGTCTTGTACTTTGAAAATCATAATAATTGGGTTCCATGTTTATTGTGCCAACAATGGTACTTGTACCTCTGTATGGCTTAGTGCTGTAATTAGGCTAATGTTGATTATTTTTGAAAATACGTACATTAGAATCTTTAACTTAGTTTTAAAATCTCTTATCACTACAAACTGTCTATACACTTGGTTAGTTTATCTTCAAAACACTTAGTTCTAGTGTATTTGTATACACTAGTCCTTTGAATTTTCCTCCAGATCTTTTCTCCACGCTGTTTTTGTATCAATCGTTTTACTAAGTAAGGCAAAATCCTTGTAGTTGTTTACATCAGTGCAATATAGTGGTGAATCATTGTCATTCTGCTCTAGAAGTATTTAACATTGGCATAAACACCTACAAAGTGTACAACGTGTAATAACCACTAACTTTGATGGCTCAAGTGTTAATCCCACATGCATTTCCTGGGATTATACCCTGATCAAACAAAGTAAGTTAAAAGCACATGGTATCTTAAAAAATCTACCTAGTGTACTTGGAGAGAAAAAAGTTCTAGTAGTAGCACGGACTGGTTTGTAGTTTAAAACATGTGCAAAGAATCCAGGGGTTGAATGTCAAATATAAACAAACACACTACCCCTCTAGTGTATTCAAATGCATTCAAGACAATGCAGAGTCAAACCAAAGGTAAGATTGTTGTTAAAACAGAATCCAACTGCAATGATAACTTACTACTCTTGCAGACAACACGAAAAAAATACACAGGACAAAGAATCAGGAGTTGACGCCTCTCTGACAAATGGGTCACAAGAGAAAAAGATCTACAGAAGCATGTCAAATACAGAGACAAGCAATGAAAGAATGAACCCAGAAGACACCTTATAGAGGGTCAGATCTGATAGCTCATTTTGGAACTATACCTAAATGTCCACTTTTTGCAGGAGATTAAAAAAAGAAAAACTAATAATATTGGCTAATTATGGTCACAAAGCAACTCAATTTTTTAATTGTTTAAAATAATGTTTGCTTTGGCTTTCAATTTCCTATTTTTAAAATATAGATGAATAGGTTTTAAAGCCAGAAAGGACCATTGTGAAGGTCTCATCTGACCTCCTGCATAACACAGGTCATAGCATTTCACCTTGTGAGTCCTTCCATTGAGGGAATTATTCTCCCCTGCATCATACGTGAAGACTTTCAAGCCCAATACCTTGTATTTGAAGCAACTAATATTTTAGAAAGGCATTCAGTCTTGATTTTAAAGTCCCCAAGTGGTGATGAATTTACCACTTCCCTTGATAATCTGTTCCAATAGTTAATTACTTTCTCTGTTAAAAAGTGTTGTCTTACTTTCCATTTGAATTTCTATGAACTTCAACTTCCAGCTATTGGATCTTGCTGTGCATTTTGCCTACTAGCTTAAACATCATCCAATATCAAATATATTTTGTGTTTTATAACATATCAAAAATCAAAATCAGAAAATTGTTTCTGTGAATCCAAAAAATGCAACACAGCTGAATTTATGCTATTTGACAGTCAGTTGTACTGACTGTGTCATTGTATCTGCACAGGTATCTCTTAAGAACTTCAAGAATACTCCGGGTATCTTAAGCTGTTTTCTGGATCTACATTACACTTCGCTTCTAAGGAATTTTCTGCATTGTTTATGGTGCTGTCATTCTCATAATGTTCTGGAACACCTCTCTGTCCAATGCCCATGTCTTGACCTTGGTGATGGCTTTAGAAAAAGTAAAAAGCCATTTTGTCTAGTGACTCAGTGGAAGATATTGTGGAATGATACTATGAGTATTGTACAGTAAAGAGCCATATTTTCAAAACAGATCAGGGCCCAGATTTTCAAGTGTTCCGCACCCACAGTTGCTACCAGATTTTCAGGAGAGTTCAGCTCCCATTTAGCCACCTCCTATTTAGATTATCAAAAGTGCTTGGCACCCAGCAGTTCCCACGTTATGCTGAGCTACTTTGAAAAACTGACCATTTCTTTTGGTCTTAAATGGGAGTTGAATTCTTGTGAAATATCTGGCCCTGATTACGGGCACTGATCTCCCTTGAAAATTCTGCCCTATACTGCCAGTGAAAAAGCTTATTTCAAAATAGACAGGCTTGCATTTTCAAATGTGGGGGGTTAGGTTTTTAGTGTTTTGGCTTGGATCCATCTGTAATTTAGACTCAGTACAAATGCTTGTGATATATACTATAAAATAGTCAGGTCTGGCTGTTGTACTATAGTGATGCTAGACTACGTTCAGCAGTTTTATACACAATAAAACAAGTTGTTCGATGCGGGGTAGGGTAACTTCAGAAGAAAACTTCACTGAAGTTATTTTATCACAGGAACACAGAGACATCTTTACTTAGAAAGAACAATGCATGGAGTGTAATGGAGCACAAGGGGATAAGTTACCTAGAAGGTTCCATCTGCTTCATAAACCCTTTGAAGTCTGTTACAGACTAGAAACCATTGGATTTAGCACAGAGGTATGGGCTAGATTCTCAGCTGGTGTAAATCAGGGTAGCGCCGCTGAAGTTTTTCTGCAGTTACCTGCTACCAGATCTAACAACTTGTTTTGCTTGAAGTATATAAGCATAGCTCCACTGACATCAGCTGGGAACCTAGCCCTAGTCTCTTAATTATGAGAAAAGCAATGTCGATAGTTGTAAGGGAATTGTAGCCTATGAGAGGAGAGGGGGAAATGAATTACATAAAAAGATCAAACAATTCAAGTACAGCTACTGTATCTGCAGATATTCTTGGCTAGTCTTAGCACAGATGCATTAAGCTCTCCGGCTGGGTACACTCCTTGCTTGCCTGAGATGAGCTGTTCCTTTCGTTCTAAGACTGGCTAGAAAGGCAGGATTTCACTAGACATAGCCCCAGTAATCCCTGCTCATAGATGGTGCCCAGTTAGGGGAGAGCTGCATGACAGCTTTCACCAGAAGAAACTCAGACAGACCGTACATTGGAGCTCTTGCAATGATTTAGCTATTCATAAATCCTTTCTGGTTCTCAGTGGGTTTCCTCAAAACTAATTCATGTTAACAAAGACTCTAAAATAATGTGACAGTTTAACATGCAAAAAAACCCAACAACCCAGAACAAACAAAAAATTTAACGATAATTGTACAAAAAAATGGAAAGGGGAAGAATGCGGAACACAATCAAATACAGCAGTGAATTAGTAAGGAAGATTAATCACATTATCAGTGCCGTTCTGTGTATTATGCAGCTGCAAAGAAGAGAGACTAAATGTAACAATTTCATTTTCATAGCCAGTATCTTTTGTGTCAATTGGAGAGACAACTTCAAATAGCCAATGGAAAAAGCAGAGAAGGAGAAGGAGCTCAAATACAAAGTACCACCAAGATCTGATTGTCCTAATTAAGAATTTGGCCAGATCTATGTTTGTTTGGTAACATGGGACCTCTTAAGGAAGTCCAGCGCAACAAGCGTCCACCTTTTTTTCCTTTTCTCCTGGAGCTGTTTTTATGTAATCCACAAATACCATAGAAGAAGGTTCTTAAACCTAGACAAACCCACTTTTTCTTTCATTTAAATAACAAGACTGCATTCGGAACAAAATCTTACAAACCGAAGACCATCACTCCTACTAAATCATTCAGCCATTAAACATAATCCTTCCTTAACATATATCTTGGTACATGTTCTTGCAAGTCAAACATTTTGGAGATGCCTGACTATTTACCTAATGTCATACTGGAGAAGGAAATATGTTCACGTCTTGGTATTATTATATCTCCAGATAGGAAGAACTCAAAGAGGAAATACTTAAGCTCAGAGGTAGAGTCAGGACATGTATGTGTATATTAAATGATAACTTCAAGATGAGCCTGGATACAATGAAAATTTCACTCCAGCACATATTGATTTCATTTTTGGTAGCATTTTAATAATGAGTTATGTGTACCTTTCACAGAAGCGGTCCTTGTGCAGTTATATAAAATAGCTAGTTCACCAAACATTGTCCATGCAGGGACTGATGACAGTAGCTTGTTCTGCTGGAAGACCTCCACCCTGCCCTCTGTCAAAAGTCATCATGAGAACATGCAGTGCAGTTGAGCTACATCACACAGCTCAAATGAAAAGCAAATTAAGACATTTCTGGTTTCTCCACAGGCTGAGATATCACCGAAATATAAAAACAATGCTTTGAAACAGGAGCGAAAAAGAGAATTTTGGTATATACATTCCAATTGGTTAATTTAGGGTTTCAACGTCTTAGAAAACATTTTCCAACATCAAAAAGGATACTGCAAAGGGGAACGTCAAACCCTGAAGCTATAAATAATACACTGTCAAAAAAGAGATAAGTTGATACATTTTGTTAAATATTATTATGGCTAGATCGTCTCCTCTTGTGATTAAAAAGTAGGGAGAATTTCTCCACTACCCTGCAGAGATCCCTCCTCTACACACATAACCCTTTTTGTATGTAGAAGGGGTAGCTCCTCCTCATAGAAAAGGTCTCTAGGCCTAACTCCAAACCTGTCAGACCTCAGGGAATTTAAGGGACGCTTGTACTTCTGTACTGGCTGTGGCCCCACACACTTCTTCTCTGAAGACCCCCTGGAAGCAAGGATCCAGTGGCCTAATTTTGCTCAGTAAGTGATGTGTGTTGTATCTTCTACAGATAGATTAGAACACAAAGGAGAACATCATAATCATTGTTGAATACATATAAGCAAATAATACCAACCTGCCAACACAGAAATATGGTTGCTTGGGTCTCCTTGTTTGAGTATATAGCTACCCTGCTGGTTTGTTCTCCCATAATACATTCCACTGTATCTTGGATCTGCTTAGGTCCAGATCACCACACTAAAATATCGGGACACATTGGCCCCGCCCACAGCCCACCACCGCTCCTCCCAGGCTCTTCCCCCACTCTGCCCCAGGTCCTGCCCCACTCGCCCCCCCCTCCACCGCGCCCTTCATCATCCCCCGGCCTGCCACTGGCTTGCTGTGTCCTTCCTCAGTCCCCCACCCACCGCTCGCCTCCCCGCCCGCCACTCACCCCTACGGCGCCGACTTCCCCTCTCCCGGGTGAGTGCTCGCCCACCCCTCGCCTCTTTCTGCGCCTGCACCACCCTCGCCCCGCCCCCATTTCACCCCCTTCCCCCAAGTCCCCACCCCTGCCCTTCCTCTTCTCCGCCTCCTCCCCTGAGCATGCCACATCCCTGCTCCTCCCCCTCCCTCCTGGGAAGCACTGGGGGGGGGGGAGGAGCAGGAATGCAGCACGCTGGGGGCGGGGGGAGAAGGAGGTGAGGCTGGGAGAGCTTGGCTGCAATTTTTCCCCATGGGTGCTCCAATAGTCTCCAATATGTATTATATTTTACCTTCCAACCTCCAATAAATATTTTTCTGGGGAAGTTAGGCTCTAATACATTTTGACAACACTGAACCTTGAGTGGGGAGGAGGGGGGAAGTGCAAGGAGCAGAAATGCAGGAAAAATGTGAACCAGAGGTGCAGTAAGTTGCTACACAGCATGCTGTCAGGTCCACTAGAAACACCGTGTAGCAAATCTCATGGGAGGTGGTTAAAAACCCACTCCAGAGAGCTTCCCATGTAAACTGACATCTACACTATATTCCTCCATGCTAATGACAACAACATCCAAACATGACTCAGGAAACTCTGGGAGGTCACCTTGCAGAGTGCCTGCTTAATGTGCCCTTCAGGAGGGCTTGCGGTCCTGTGGGAATGGGAGGGGTGAACCCTCCATGCTCTGCAGAGCCCAGACCTTGTGAGGCAAAGGAAGCTCCAAACTTGTAGATCTAGGGAAATCCATGTTGATTCCTTTCATACTGCTCTCTGCCTTCTACCCACCTGAAAACACAACTCCTCCCATCCTTGCTAAGCCTGACTCCTCCTCCCTCTCCACGGGGAGAGGGCAAGGCAGAGTGGTATTTAATATTGATCCCAGCAGCATTCACTTCCACAGCAAATTCCTACCGAAACACCCCCCAGCTGCTCCCCAGGCCTGCTGACAGCATTTCCGGGCCCTAGGACAGAACAGTCAACGGGCGCTCTTCCGGCACGGCCAGGGCTTCCACATGTCTGCCCGGCTGCCTTCGCTGCGCTGGTACCACCCCTGCGGGCCGCCTGGGCGATTTAAAAGGGCCCGGGGCTCCTGGCTGCTGCGGTAGCAGCGGCAGCCAGGAGCCATGGGCCCTTTTAAATTGCCCAGGCCAATGGGCAATTGCCCCTTTTGCCCCCCCACCCCGTCAGCGGGCCTGCTGCTCCCTGTCTGCCTGACACCACCCAGAGAGCCGTACATGGGGAAAATTGGATCTGCTGAGTTTCAGCAAACTCCCAAGGAAGAGAAGAGCCTGACACAAAGACCCTGCTCCTGCCTTTCAGGACACTTGGAGTTGAAAAGTACAGGACGACATAGGGAGGGACTAGGGGCCAGCGCATATGTAAACAATCATCCATTACCAATAAGCCTTTTGCTATCTGAGATCCAAACACCCCTATTCTTGTACAGTACATTTGGGTATATAGTAATGTGTTTGCATTATGTCACACCCAAATGCAGATGCCTGCCAATAGCAAGTTACTGCTGTCCAGGGAGAGGCTGGTGAAATTGGCTTACCCAGTGTCTAGAACCGTTAAAGGGGAAAAAGCAAAGTGTGCATAATCTGAAAACCTATGACAAAGGGACAGTGCTCCCAAAGAAACTTCCAATGCTAGTAAATGATGATGGATGAGTGGAGTCGTTCGGAGGAGAACACGACATAATTCAGCCACCTCTGGAAAAGTAGCATTTGGATTTCAGTTGGGAGGGGAGGATGGAAAGAAGTCACCATTGGGTGAATCCATTCAGGGGAGGGGGGGAAATACACCACCACCCAATCAATGCCACTCCCAAATCAGCTCAAGGGGTGGTTGTCAGTACCCAGCATGAACTCATTCAGCCCCTACAGGATCAAGGAATTAAGACTCGGGGGAGAATCAAAACTTGGGGCTTACAACATTGCAACGCAGAGAACAACCACTTAGCCTCCAGCCTTCCTAGGCAGCACTAGATTTAAAGCAGATTTGCACACATGCCAACTGGAACGTGCAATAAACTGAGTGGGGCAATAATCTGGATTTTACAGATCCATCACTGAACAGATCTTAATCCTTAGCTCAACAGAAGGGCAACCTATGTCCTAAAGTCCCCATGTTGTCATTATGCATTCATGAGTCTAACAAAATAAATCCCACCAGTGTACTCCAAAAGCCTCCAAGGTCCATGCTGGCTTGGATTCATAAAAGGATATAAAGCTGTCTCTGGGATAAGGTCATGTCGGAGGATCTTCAGAGGGCAATCTCAGAGTGAATGATCACTTCCCATTAGGAGTTTGATTTATCTGCTTCATTATTCATTGCATGCTTGAAAATGAGTAATGGCAACTATAAGAGGATAAAAAAAAAAATCAAACAGGCCTGGTAATCACTGTACTTATGTGCTGATATAGAAATCCTAAGAATGTAACTTTTCCCTAAAGCAATGCTGCAATATCAAAATACAATCCTTACACTCCATTTTGTGCTAGAAACCTTGTTTGGTAAGCATGCACTTTCCTAGATCAGTGGTCTCCAAAGTGGGGTGTGTGCCCCCCAGGGGGTGCGCAAGAGGATCCTGGGGGGTGCGCAGCAGGAGGAGCGCTTTTTTTTTTTGCTTCGTCAGTTTGGGCGGGAGTCCGAGCGGCTTTTTTGTTGCTGTTGTTGCTGCTTTGGCAAAAATGGTAGAGCCGGCGCGGCAGCGGGTGCATGCTCAAATTTTTTTTTACTGATAGGGGTGCGCGATCAAAAAAGTTTGGAGACCACTGTCCTAGATCATGCACATAATAGCTGAATAAAGAGAGGTGGCTGATAAACAGATATTTCTATGCAAGCGTTGAGGTTCCTCCAAAGCTATCTGTTTTACTCTGGAATGCAATTAGAATACGCTATTTTGTAAAAGCGACGTTTTCTACTGAGCGTGGGATGCCAGATATATAGTTAACATTTTTCACAAAAACCTGGGGCCAGTGTACATCAGTGTACATCAGTCGAGTGTACATCAGTCGAGCTCCTCTGACTTCAATGTACACCAGCTGAGAATCTGGTCCGTAGGAGAATAGGATTTTCTGGGTGATGATTTCTATGATAAAGTGGCTCAAATGCCCGTAAGTACAGAGGTGTGGCACACCTATCTTGTAGCAATAGCTTCACCTGTAGGATTGTTTCCATGCTAAACAATGTTTTGAGAGATCATATGTTCCACACAGCATCGGTTACAAATCAAGCACAAGGCGGCCTCACTATCCATTGGTTATTTGAGAGATCAAAGTGTTGAGTGTCAAGCTTGATCTCTTGCTCCTGATTGGATAAAGACGGTAAGTGAAGTAGGGTCATCGCTGTCCGCCCTCAGCAGAAGGGATAGCTTTTCACTGCTCTTTATCATCCCATTCGGGTGGGCATGTTAAATGTTGCTGACAGGTTGGGGGAAGACAGTCACTGCAAGGTAGAGCCTTCACAAGTGAGCAGGGGGAAATGGAATCATCTGTGATCCTCCTCTCCCCAAAATGTTGCTCCTCCATTATACTACATGAATAACTGGAGTCAAAATGCTAGGTAGGGCCAAGAAAAGATTTTCCATCAAAAGTGGCTTGTGATTTTTAATTTATTTTTGTGAAAAGTGTCTGCTTTCTGTGAAAAATTTCAGTTTTTCATTCAACAAAACATAAAGTCCCCAGACCCAAAACGTTTTGGTTTTGGCCAAAAAAAAATTATATTTAAATTTCCACAAAAAAATTCAATTTTTCCGGAGGGAGGGAGGGAGAAGACATTTTTTAACTCTCTCTAGTGCTAAGGTCTGAAAATCAAAGCCATCACAACCATTCATTTTTGTACGTACCTCACACCTAAAATAGTCACTGAAAGTTTCCAAACTCTCGTAAAAAGTATTCACACTCAGTCATCACCTACAAAAAATAATCTCTTTTTACTTACAGTACAGTAGGTTGCACTCAAAAGTCCTGAAGACTTAATACAAGAACTTTGTCATAATGACATGTGTTTTTATAGTTTGTTCAGAAGGTGGTTTGCATTTTATAAGAGTCTGAACTTCTTATTGATTTGACATTATCTTATTTATGTAGGTCCTCCTTCCTGCTGAAATAGCTCCTTCCATAACTGGGTAGGAATATTCTGCAAGTATTTGATACAAGTGGGACTGCAGTATGGTACATGGCTCCTAATGAAAAAGAATCATTTATATCAGTTTGTCTGTACATGTTTTTATAACTGCAGCAATATCATTTTACAATTATAATTACAGTGGACGGGACATTCAATGGACAGTCCTTGTCTATGGATTTTGCTCCTTCCAGGGAGCCACCTGAGTCCTGGCTTTGCCATCTTTAGGCCTGATACCTAGCCTTCCCCAGAGCTGTTGAATCATTAGGAAATGGTCATACAGATGGTCACGATCTGGATTTAATCTATTTAAGGATGCAATTCTGACTGAGAAAGGGAAGAGTTGTTTCTTGGTTGCTCTAGTCTTTCTAAAGGGTGCCCAGATACTGTGGTCCTGCCTTGAGTGCAGGGGACTGGACTAGATGACCTCTCAAGGTCCCTTCCAGTTCTATGATTCTATGATTTTATAGTGATGGGTGCCTTAACAATATATAGAATAAATAATACCAACAGATAATAGATATTCATAATAACATCCTTATGTCTGTAACACAGGTTTTTTGACAGTTGTCATACACCTCATAACTTTCCAAATTATTTCCTCTGGGGGCTAACACGGACTATACTTGCCCAAAGGTGGGGTGATGGTGTTTTTTTACACTCCTAGAAAGATCGAGCAAAATCTCTTTTGACATTTTCAATTACAGGTAAGAATGAGAAAAAAAAGTATACGTTTTTTCTTTGTAAAAAAAATTCTAAACAAAATAAAAAGGGCAACGAGCTGAAGTTTGAACCCTGAAATTTAGCATGGACACAAACCTAATGTTAGGTTGGTTGTAGGAGAAAAATAACAATTTGAAAGTTACAACTGGTAATATGACAGACTCAAGTTTTGTCCCCTTGTCCAAACAAAATATGCCAAATTGACGTACGTGGCTACCCTGTCTGTAAAATGGAGCTGCTCCTGCACACCGACCTCTCAAGTGCTTTAGACCTGCCAGTGAGTCAGCTGTATATAAACACAAAGCATCATTATAAAAAAATAGCCCCCCCGCAATCCTAACTGTCCCCACTGATCATTATTCTTCTCTAACAACTGGACCGCACTCCACTCCCAGAGCCAGGAATAGAACACAACCGATGTGCTCAAGCTAGCTAGTGAACGTGACAGAATATTTTTGATTTTTTCATTTGAAATGAACTTAGGAAACATCATGCAAAAGTATGTTCAAAATTATTAAGATTTCAAAAAGTGGAGTATGCAAAAGGTAAGATTGCCTCCTGCCCGCGGCAATCAGCTGGTTTGTGGCATTCGGGAGGCAGGGGAGGGAGGGGGGAGCCTGCGCGCCGAGTCCTCGCTCAGGCTCTCCCCTCCCTCCTGCCCCCTGAACTTCGCAAGCTAGCTGATTGCTGAGGGCAGGAGGGAGGGGGGAGGAGCAAGGACACGGTGCACCTCTCCCCCTCCCTCCTGCCCGCGGCAATCAGCTGGCTTGCGGTGTTCAGGAGGCAGAGGGGGAGGGGGAGCCTGCGCGCCATGTCCTCATTCCTCCCCCCTCCCTCCTGAACGCCGCAAGCCAGCTGATTGCCACGGGCAGGAGGCGGGGGGAGGAGGGAGAAGCGCTGATCCACGGGGTCTGCTGGTGGGCAGGAGGCGCTGGGGGGGGCATGGGGGGCTGCCAGCTGTGGACAAAGCAGGCAGCCAAACAACGTTATAGCGAAGCATTGCACAACTTTAAATGGAGCATGTTCTGTAATGGAGCAGGGACGTAAGATCGAAACAACGTTAAGCGAGAGGACGTTAAGTGGGGAGTTACTGTAAAGGCAAAAATAAAGTAATAACAAAGCTAAAAGGGGAGAAGGAAGGAAATGAAAAAGAGCTCAAAAGCAAACAAAAGGCTTTATCCTACTCCCATTTAAGTCAGTGTCAAAAGGACCACTTGGCTTCAGTAAAACCGGGATCAAAATGAAAGAAATAAAGGTCCAATCCCAAACCCATTGAAATAAATGGGAGTCTTTCCATTAACTTCAATGGACTTTGAATCAGAGGTTAAAACAATTGGGGTAGGGGGGAGAGAAAAGGGGAAAGGAAAGAAATAAAAATTATAGGGAGGGACAATAATTTCTGCTTTACTTAGCTGTGTTTTACCAAGTCCCTTTAGGAAAAAGAAAACAGGTATCATGCACTATAAAAATATGAGTGTTTTATATTGGCTTGTAACTTCACCTGAACTAGAAAGATGTATATAAATCAACTAAGCTGTACTGAGAACACTTATATGTATGAATGCAGGAGCACTACTCTTTTGCATTATTGAAGTCTCTTACATTCCATCATCAAAAAAATATTTTTAAATAAGAGAGAAGTGTTACTAAAATATGTAAACACTGTTGGTCAATCTCACTAAATACATACATGTAATAAGTGTGTTTGACTTAGATATTCTTCCTTACCGATTGATTTCACCTGTTCCTTCAAATGAATGCTTTGGGGACATGGTCAAGTCTGGTACACCTAAAAACAGACTTTGTAGGTATGGTCCAGTTCTCAGGTGTACACATACCTCAGCACTTACTGTGAATAGCACTGAAATTCACAGGAATTCTGCTCTTTGCATGACCATGATGTCAAACAAATTCAGTCTGTGTTTCTCACCCAATCCGGAATCCTGAGATGTTAGCCACATAGTCCTTGTTCTGAAGGGCTAATTAATTATTGAAGATCAAGAGGAAGGAAATTGACATGACTTAAATGGATTTGTGCAGCTTCTTTGTACTCTGGTTAATTTCACCCCTAACTTGCATATCTGCACACACTTTTCTGCTGCTTATGCATGAAAATAAGGTCTGATCCCAGAGCCTCAGTCGGGATTTACCAGGCCTGGGATGAAAAGAAAAGCAGGATCCTATTATTGTATTTTTTCCATCAACTGCACGATATTTTCCCTCTCTACCTTCTCTCACACACCCCATTGCCATTTTTGTTTTTCACTTGTGTGTTTAGTTAGGAATTTACAGATCCAGGTTTTTAATTGGACCCAGTTCAGTGATCTGCTTCTCACATCTGTTCCAGAGCTGAAGACCAATTCCTCTGACCAAACCTGATGGAATAAACCCTAGCCTTCAACTAAACATCCAACTTACCATTTAGGAAATAAATAAAACAAAGGTTTAAACACATTTTGAGAGAGAGGTATATAAATCCTTTAGTTTTAACTTGCTGAAATTTCAGCTTCTCTCTTCTTTTTTTAAAACCCTACTGCGAGATAGTAAAAATTTAGCCTGTAAACTAATTAAAAAGAAACTTTGCACACAATAGTGATGCAGGCTGAGGGGTTGGGCTGGCGCAGGGAGAGAACTCTCACTCAGCTGGACTAGGTTTCCTTTCAGCTTCTCTCCCTCCTCCTCCTCCTCCTCCTCCCCCCCCCCCTTTTCAGGTAATCATCTTTTAGAAGGTGAAGTAACTTGAAGTAACTCACAAATGTAACATTTTGAATTAGTCTTTAGAAACAAGTGTGTGTATATCAAACCCACTGTTAATCTAATGTTAAGGTTGCAATTTTAAACAATAGAGTCAGAAATGTGGGAAAATGTACCTCTTCATGAGCCATTGATACTACAGGACTTTTGATAATACCATGTAAATCATAGTTCTGCCATGGTTTCTCCTCCTAAAAGATACGCTCCTCTGAGACATAGTTCTTCTCTTTGCCTAACAATTCCTGTCAGTATGTAAGGGAAAACTTTGACTTCATTCCCCTGTTCTGCAGCTAGCAGAGGCAGCATGCACATCGGCAGTTAAGCCAGGCATATTGTACAAAAAAATAAAAAAAATTACCCTTCACTTTTCCCCCCTTCTTTGTCTTATCTAAACTGACTCGTTGCTATTCTCCAGTATATCCATGTTCTCCATTCTGCCTGTTGGAGCAACAGCCATACAGAACCATCCCCTCTATAACCAGAACTCAACATTGCAAAGTAAAAGGCAAGGCTCTTGTTTAATCTGTTATTGGTAGGTGATCGTTACCTCGGATTCTATGGCCGGTTCACTTTCACTGCAGTGAAATTAGCAGCGCAACTTAACAGGAGTCAGTTTCCCTCAAACCATACTGCAAAATCACTCCGAAAGGCTCCCGGCCAGGCAAAAAGTGTGATTTCTGGCCATGGAGCCTCTGAGGCTTCCATGGCCTCATTGCTACAGAGTATAGGCCTGATGGAGAAGCCAGAAATGTCTTCGTCAGTGCAGCTCAGACTCAAATCTTTAGTAACACTCCTCTACACTCATCTATGACACTTTCATAACCCAATGCATCTATTGAGGACACCGACATAGACGTATGGAAGGATATCAGAAGCCCACTACAACTTTTAAAAGGAAACTTTCACATTAGAGCAAACTCAGAGAGAATATGGCCCAGGCTAGATTCTTTCCTGCACCTAGATCCACCTGAGTGGAGGGGGGGTCGGGTCAAGGAGCTAGTGAGAGCTGTGGGCCAGTCTCCACCAGTCCCAGCATAAGTAAGAGTAGCCAAGGGGCTGCTCTAGTTCATCCACGCTGCCTGTTGTTACCCAAAAGGACTGCCCACCCCTTGAGAATTGGTGGAGAGCAGCTGAAATCCGCCTCTGCTCCCAGCACACCCCCTCCAATCTTTACTCTGCGGGCATAGGAGCTGGAGACACCCACTGACACGTCTCCCAGATGGGACCAATGATGGCTACCTTCCAGCTGTACTGCTAGTTCAAGGGGGAGACACACCCTGGCCCCTTAGGGTGACTTGAACTGTATTTTTTTTTGTGTTCTGTTTGCTGTTATCGGTAATGGATGTGTTTGAGTCAGACCTTCCTTCCGCATACCCTAGCTTCCCTGCCTCTGAAATTCAGCAGCAGGACTTTACTACCAAGATCAAGATGGGAAAAGCCAAGTCTTTCAAAACTTCCAAGGAGAGAGAGGCAGGGCAAATAGGTACATCTGAAGCCCCAAACCACACATTATTCTCAGTCAAAAGGACATGGACTGAGATGTCCTCTCCAGGTAGGGTGTGTTGCAGAAGACTATGTATACATAAGGAGAGGAACCTAAAGGCCAAGGAGGAGACATGAGTTATCAGGGATGCTGATGACATAGGAGGTCACCAAAAGATTCTCATCCTTTACCTGGGTGTGGCAAAGGCAAGCATTTCTGCATCAGTTGTGCTGGTTTGGGCTATCCTAATATAAAGCGTATTTTCTGTGGGCTGCCATTCATGGAGGCATTGCAACCCTCCACGTTCAACACCACTGTTCTCTTGTTACATGCTCAGCTATGATTGTGTGATATGCCAGAGGTGGCCCACCTGAGTTTAAAGCCATGGAGAGGAATAGCTTCGTGTTCCAGAGCAGATGGGAAAGGTCGTCAAAACCAGGAGCCAAAAACGGACATTGGTGGAAATCAAATTTCTCATCAGGAAAGCCTGTTAAGTTAACCTATAGCTGGATTCAGACTCAGCTGCCGTCCAATGTGGTAATGAAAATAACCATACTCCAATTAAGGTGTTCTTGAAGAGAATGAACAAAGATTATAACTAGCACAGATTTTTCCTATAAGGAAACACCAAGAAACCTGACTGTTTTATATCAATAGACAAAAATTGATGATGTGACCTGACTTTCCCACCTGCAGTAAGAATTAAAGAACAGTTCCATAAACGTCTGCAAGTGGAAGATTGTACCCTGGGTCCAAATCAATTATATCTTGAATTATGTCCAGTTCTCGTGAAGCTGTTCTATGATTTTCACATGAAATAGGGAATTCAGGCTGTTCTTGATGTCCTTGATTTACAGAGGCCAAGATTAAGGAAATTGCCTCTTTTCACAGCAGCCACTTAAAAGTAAAGCACATACAGAAGTGCTGTCCTGAATTGGGACCATGCATTCCATTCCTGCAACATCACTTAGCAACCAATGGATGGTACTTCAGTCAAATATGGGCATGAGGGCCACTCCAACCTCAACCCCTATTTATGACAGCAATAGGCTTGTAATGCTGTAGTTAAGGATCTCAAAGAGCTCTCAGCATTTTCACTGTTGTTCTTCATGGGCATGATCTGGGCCACAAAGTTCCAGGCTTCAATTTTATAGATAAAGTCTCACTGTGGTAGTACTGCGGTGCTAAACCATTTTGTCCAGTTTTAGTCTACATGATAACACTCCCTGGGATTTTGCTTTGAATATGGGGCGCCCATAGACTCCCAAAATAAACTTCAGGTGAAACCACTAATTTTCTCCAGACTTTGCCTCAAAATCATGGTGTGGTTTTCATACAAAACCCTATGCTGCTTTAGGGTCACATGAAACGTTTGTGAATCCCTTAGTGAATCTGAGCTAAGTTTTGCATTTGTAAACCAAAATTGAAACCAATCAAATTCTATCAAATTCTATCAATTCTATCAGGGGGTAGCCGTGTTAGTCTGTATCCATAAAAACAACAAGAAGTCCAATGGCACCTTAAAGATTAACAGATTTGGGCATAAGCTTTCATGGGTAAAAAACCCACTTCTTCAGATGCATGGAGTGAAAATTACAGATGCAGGCCTTATTATTCTGACACATGAAGAGAAGGGAGTTACCTCACAAAAATTGACACCTCCTCATTATTTATTGTGAGTGAACTACATCCACCCTGATCGAATTGGCCCTGTCAACACTGGTTCTCCACTTGTGAGGTAACTCCCTTCTCTTCATGCGTCAGTATAATAAGGCCTGCATCTGTAATTTTCACTCCATGCATCTGAAGAAGTGGGTTTTTTACCCACGAAAGCTTATGCCCAAATAAATCTGTTAGTCTTTAAGGTGCCACCAGACTCCTCGTTGTTTTTAACCAAACTCTATGTAATTTCATATATTGCCACAAACATGTCCTATAGTTCTTTTCTTCTTTTTATACATTTTCATTGATTTTCCTAAAGACAATCCAGTTCTCAGAAAAAGGGATGCCATTAAACCTAATCTAAATATAAACAATTGTTTTGAGCAAAAAGATCAGTCAGGCATTTTTAGCCATAATACGATCTAATTAATATTGAAGAAAACATGTTTTTATATGTGAAACTACCAGTGTATTGAAAAAAATTCTGTGGATCATTTTAAGTCAAACTGGACTATTAATGTCATTTTCACAAACTTTGGTGTTTGCATAAAATGTCAATAAAAGCAACATCCATTACACCCGGTTGCAGGAAGAGCCTGGAGGATCATCAGAAACCCACATACACTGTTGGCCAAAACAGCCTTTGCAATATTAAAGATTTCAACCCTTACATTTTCAAAGCACTGCATAGAGTTTCAGCGATATTTTTCTCAATAAATAAATCGGAATAGTTACCCAGAATATCAGTGGTAACTGGACCAGTCATTAAATTAATCAGGATGGTCATTGGAATGGTATCCCTGGTTAACGGAATGGGAGGCTGGGGGCATCTGAAAGGAAGCAAACTTGACCTTGTTGAATATATTATACACGTATTGTGCACCCACTGGTTATGTCTATGCTTGGAGCTAGGGGTGTGATTTCCAGCTCACATACACATTCTCGCACTAGCTGTCATCAAGCTAGCACGCTAACAATAGTAGCACAGCCGTGGTTGCATGGGCACTGGCGAGCAGCGGCATGGGCTAGCTGCCCTTTATACAAACCTGCCCAGACTCGGGGCAGCTCGCCCGGGCCACCTGGCTACACCACTATTTTTAATGTGCTCGCTCAACAAGAGCAGGTCTACTCAAGCTGGGAATGACAAGTGTAGACATAGCCACTGTATAGACTGCTCCTGCAGAGCCACCGGTGAGAGTTCTCAGTAATCTCAACAGCAATAGTTGCATGGGAAGGAGCTGAGAGGAAGTGAGGGAGCTGATGAAGAAGGTTGGGATGGTCACGTGCATAGATGAGACACAGAGAAGAACTGCCTGGGGGAAGCGAACAAGAGAAACAGCTCACCACCTCCACTCATGTCCCTGAGTGAGTGATCTGGTTTTCAGCCTAAGCTGCCAGCTGTGCTTGGGAGAGTGTACATACCATGGAGTAAGGGCAGCGAGTGAGGAAGGAGGACGAGTCAAAAATGCAGCAGAAGAAAACAGGGGAGGCACCCAGAAAATGGGATGACAGTCATACTTGTAGGAGCCCTACTGGTTTCAATGGCTTCTGCAAAGGTGCAGCTGTCCATACTAAAAGAGCTGATTGCAGGATTGAGGCCTACATAAGTGAATATAGTCTAAACAGAGTACTCTACAAACACTGCACACAACAAGGCCGTGGGCTATCCCATACTGCCTTGGGTATTCCAGCAGCATTCAGGTGAACCAAAACCTAAGCAGAGAGGTGTCCCAGAAGATGGTACAGGGAAAAGGCAAAAAGGAGTTCTTGGATTCAAAAGACACTCACTAGGATCCTCTTGACCCAAAATTATTACAGTGATGGGAAAGAAGTATTATAAAGTTCAGATAACTGGCCTTTCAAAAGCAGGCAGACAGAACTGATGTCACTCTAGAAAACCAATTTACCTCTAACTCTCCATCAGCCCCTATAAAGATGTAAATAATTAGGTTTTAATACCTAATTTTCATTCTTGTTCTCAAACCGCTGTGATGACAATAAAAGCTTAAATACTGTACAACCTTCCACATTTTATCTTTTTCATTGCACTGCTGTCTCTATCAAGAAATTAATCAGAGAAATATTACCTACACAATAGGGAAAAGTGGGCTCTTGCTTTCCATTGTATTGTTATATAATAAAGTAGAATAAACTCTATGGTATTAAAAATATTGTTTTTCCTTGCAGCTGTGAATCGAGCAGCTAGGGATTTATATTATACTAGTACCACTTCTTTCCTGTTTCTGGAAATATTTTTAAGTATCCCTAGGGAATTGGGCTTTTCATTTGGTAGCTAGCCTACAACTTTAGTAACCTACAAAGATGCACTTATCTTAGAAACACTTATACATATAAATATACCTAATTATGCTCATGGTGTAGTGAATATCATTTAAAACATAAAAATTGTGGTTGTAGAAAATTAAATGGAGGGCCTGATTCAAAGCCCATTGAAATCAATGGAAAGATTCCCTCTGAATTAAATAGGCTTGGATCAGACTCAATGAAAACTAATGATTTAGGGCCAGATCCTTAGCTGACTTAACTCCATTGACATCAACAGAGAAATGCTCATTATACCAGTTAAGAATCTGGTCTTTAGGGCCAAACTGATCCCTGCTGTAACATCAGTTTCAGTCAATGTGTGGATTTAACTTGATATATATTAATGAGCCACATTTGTGCCTCTTATTCACACCGACAGTCCTAGTGAAGTGAAAGGATTACTCAAGTGAATGAGGCAAGCAGATTTTGACCTTTAGAAAGTGATAATATATTATAATGGTCTAATAGAGTATTTAATAGTTAATTTTTCTATTGTGTTATTTGCCAACTTTTGTTTTAGGAATATATTTGTATGAAGACTTGAAGTTCCATTGGATCATATACACAGTACAGCAAGATATCCTGTCGTGGTTTGACTTGGGGCAAAAAATAACTTGAAATAATGTTGGCCGCTTGAATGGTGCTCATAATCACTAGGTTGAACATCAACGGCTTAGGGGTGCAATTTAAATACCTGATATTCCCATTATGTTTTTGAAGCAAGAAAACAGCCCAAACTGGCAAATAAAATGCTGCAGTTTGAGCTCTGTGTAGAGACTACGATGCTGGCGTTTTACAAAACTTCCACAAGCAGACTTCTAATCATTGCAATAATCTAATAATTATTTATTATCAGGCTGTGACGAGTCCTGTTCTCCCAAATACACTGAACTCTTATGGCTGTCATTTTCCTCAAGGCACATATCACACCCCTAGTGGGTGATCACATGACTGTTACGTGAACAGATTCACGGATATCAAAGGGTTATTTTAGTGAGTAGGAGCCGTAGAATTAGACACCTGGATAACAAGAAAGCAAGCGGAAGGGAGAAAATGACAACCTAAAAGTGCTTTTGAAAAAAAGGAAATGAGATTTCCATAATTCTGCCTAGAAGCTATAGAAAGAGAAGCTAGGTGAGGTAATATCTTTCACTGGACCACCTTCTGTTGGTGAAAGAGACACGCTTTTGAGCTATGCAACAGAAATTGGTCCAATAAAAGAGATTACCTCACCCACCTTCTCTCTCTAATATCCTGGGACCAACCCGGCTACAACACCACTGCAAACAACAATAGAAAGCCGTAGAATAGACTTTGGGTATGTCTACATTTCAATGTAAGCCTAGGGTTCAAACTCAGGCTCAACCCTAACCCATCACTTCTGTCTACATACAAATCAGGCTAACCCAAGGCTCAGACCCAGGGTCCCAGCTGGAGGGTCCAAGACGGAGTCAAGCAGGGACCCAGGATTCAAACCCTATTGCTCTGCAGTGTAGACACAGCCCCACTAGACTTGTGCTCTGGGAGTCTGCCCAAAGTACCCCGTGGGCCGACTTTCTTTGTCCTCTGGGCAGCCAAGTTTGATGGACAGTCCAGTTTTCCCACACTGCGCCACAAACAAGGGGCCAAAGCAGCCCCATTTGGGGAGGGTGCTACAAACCCTTGGATGTGGGTGGTTGGACTCAGGCCTGCATAGTGTGGTGCATATACTGGAGCCCCAGACTGGGACCCATGTGTGACAGTACCTCCCATAAGGCATTGTGGGAATATGACATAACTGGAATATGTTTTGTGTTGCCCGTGCCAGGTACACATCTATGTAAAGGTTGTGATCTACTGGTTATGTTCATCCTAGTTGTATGCAGGCACCATTTGTGTGTTCAAAGTTATGAACATTGGCTGTATGATTGCTTGATTTCTAAGGGGCCTCAGTTAGAACATTTGATGACTTCTTGGGAAAGGAATGTGCAAATTAGGTGTTCAGTCAGGGGGCACTTAACAGACAAAAGAGCTTGGAAGACTCCAATCCACATTAGAAGTCTACCTGAGGACGTTCAAGGCAGCATGTGGGTAATGGCTGCTACCTGCAGTCCTGAGTCATGCATGGGCATGTGACCTGCCCATGTGATTCCGAATCTCCATT
>QXTE01000172.1:2550874-2613781 GCA_003942145.1 Platysternon megacephalum
CCATGGTTCAACAATTCCTAACCCGGGGTTACAAAGGCTGCTCAAGTCCTAGGTTAAAGCCAGAGTCTGCTAAATTCAGTTCTACTAACCCTGAGCGTATATTGCAGTGCAGACAGACCCACAGTTACTCTACTCACTGCATTTGTCTTGAAGGGACAGCAATGTTTTAATTTTATTTTTCTTATCTTTCCTGCTCTTTTCGAAAGCAGCGTTGTTTCCTGTGTAGGGAGAACCATCCTCAGTGCCCGTTCCTTTCCCACGCCTGGAGGGCTGTCGCTGAAAAGGGGAAGCACTGCCATTTATGATCTTTGTTATCATGAAGATTGATGTTTCTAGCAGGGCTTTGGAGCTGTGCTCTGGCTCCGCTCCAGCTCCAGGCAAAAACCTGCAGCTCCACTGCTCCGGAGCTGCTCCGCGCGCCAGCTCCGGGCACCGCTCCAAAGCCCTGGTTTCTAGGACTCCACTGAGTCAGGCTTTAAAGGGTTTGAAGTTGCAGGCCAGGCTGGAGCTCAGGCTCTGACATCCACCCCCTCCAAAGGCTTCAGAGCCCATGCTCCAGCCCAAGCCGCAGCTTCAAAGTGCTGTCTACACAGCTGTTTTACACTACAGCTAACAGCAACATCCCTTCACACCCTGATGCTGCACCCCTACTCGGGAAAATACAGTAGTGTGTTTTATATTTATAATAAGGGAATCCTCAAAGGCCTAACCCAGCAGGATTTGCCTCTGTGGCTCTTGCCTCATGGAAAGTTTATGGCCTCCTGGACTAATCTTTACTCTAAGGATGTGTTAATAGGGAACATCCTCTTGCAGCTGTGAAGTACCTTAATTCAGCCTTCCATAACGACTCTACATCCGACAATCAGATTTTGGGTAGGCCATAGGAAGATTCCACTGAGCCTAGTTAAAAGTCCTGCTGCCCAGTTCTTCCTCATCTGATCACATGGCAAGAAGGTGAGGAAGAAATTTCTATTCTGATTCAGCAAGGCACTTAAATGTGAGTGTCGTCCCACTGAAGCCAATAGGGCTATTCGCCGGCTTAAAGTTTGGCATGTGCTTATGTACCTGGCTGAACTGGGCTTGAAAGCGGCTGTTGGGCAAAACTACTGGTGTTTACCTTGGTTGACAACTTCATTCTGGAAATATGAGCAAGAAAAGGGCTATGCACAGCCAGATCTATTTATACCCTTTAAAACTGGTCAGGGTAGGAATGGAGCGGTTACTCCTGTCATTTCCATTTTATTTTAAGTAACGCTGCTCCCCCTGCCAAGAAGTCTATATGCAGTCTAGCAGCAGATGAACACACAGGAACTGCCATCCTGGATCAGACCTGTGGGCCATCTAGTCCAGTATCATCTCTCTAACAGTGGCCAGTACTGTCTTCTCCAGAGGAAAGGCCATGAAACGCTGCAGGAGCCATCTGAGGAATAATCTGTACCCATGAAAGTCTCATCTTAACTCTGTCTATACATTCCCGTAACGGCAGGCAGCCATGCAGTGGAGTGAGACACAGAAATAGAAACGAACGATGGGAAAGGCCTAAGCCTAGAGTTGAAGCAAGGAGTTTAAAAGTCTAAAAATCAGGAGCAGCAGACCATGAGAGCCAGAGAACTAATATTTACATGACCTCAAGGCAGCTGCACAACTGTCTGCTGTGTAGGTCAGTATTGGTTTGTTCTGTTTGGGGCTTTTGATTTGTGCTGAGTAAATCACACTGCAGCAGAGCCAGAATGCACAGCCTTTCAGTGCTTGCTCAGATAAGAAGCAGCAAAATATGTTCTGCTCTTTCAGGCCCTTAGAGAAACAATATACATTTCATGATCCATTCAAGTTGCCTCTACGTTGTCCATTATCGCTTCCATAGCTTTCTGAACCCACTCCCTCCCCTTTTTTATTTTATACTAGGTTAAGAACATACATAAAAACGTAGCTTTATGGTCATGTTAGATTCTAATCTCGTGTACACTGGTTTTACTCTGGTGTAACTCCTGTCACTTCCATGGGTTTACTTTGGATTTACACCAGCGTGAGTTGAGGGATGAATGAGACCATTGGTGGTTAGTCCTGTAGTTGTTTCCTGCTAGAGAGTCACCTCTTCAATACTTTCACTCCCTCCTTCTCGCTACTTTTCTCTTATATCTATTGAACTTTGTTTTCGTTGATGGGGACACCTGCTCTCTTCCCATCTATACCTGAGGCACATCCTCATTCCTTTAACCCCTTCCCCCTCATGAGACAGTGGTTATGAAGTTATTTTGCTACCCAGACAGACTTGGGTGAAAGGCTCTGGCCAGCTTAAGTAGCAACTCCTCATCATCCTTCCCCACTTGTACTTCGATTTCCAAAACCCAGGGAGGGAAGCAGCCAAACTCATTTACAAAGCTTGGATCTTCCACACTACAGCTAGCAGAGCTTCTGCCAAGCCACTGGGCTGGCCCTATTGTAATGTAAGTTGGATACGGTATCCTCCCCCTATAGACATTAAAATCCCAGCACTGTCATTAAGTAGTAAAGAGTGCAGCACGGATATTTCATGTAAATGTAGCGTGTTGTCCAAGTTCTCGCTTACTCTTTATTATAAGCAAGGAATACATCTGTCTGAATAACTAAAGTCGTGTTCTTCCTTTGCAAACATGCACACAACTCCCATTGAAATCAATGGAATCTTGGAATCTGTGTGCATGAACCCAAGGGAAAAATTTAGCCCTAATAATTTTTTCCATATCCAAATTCTATCCAGTTTTGCCACCTGTTCGCTATTTCACATCACCACTTACAGTAAGCCAGATTCAACCTCACAGTACAGAACTGGGTTTCACCTCCCTGTACCAGCAGGTGCCACTGCTCACTGGGGTGGGGGGATTCAAACTAGAGGATGACAAGTACAGTTTCCACTGCACCCCTTTTCTCTCAGGAATTTACATCGGGGCGGGCAGCATTAAATTGCACTGGGTGCTACACTGCAGCCCCAACGGCAGATACTGCCCTGGGAATGAGCTTGCCCTGTTGAGAGGAAGGATTGTATCGTGGTTAGGATATTAACTTGTGAGACCTGGGTTCCGGTCCTTGCATTGCTCCACGCTTCCTGAGTCACTCACTTTCTGTGCCTCAATTCCCCACCTGTAAAATGGGAATAATCATACTGCTCTACCCTATTCATATGGGTGTTGTGAGGAGAAATACCTTAAGATTGTGAGGCGCTCAGAAGGGCCATATAAATTGCCCCAGTTCCCTAGTTAATGGCACCTCTGATCAGGACCACCCCATCATCTCCTAGTAGGGACCCCATTTAAAATCACTGCGATCACTTCAGCAGTTCTGACTTCAGTTTGGCACCTGCATTTTGGCCACCCAGTCACCAGCCAGCATAAAGCAAAATTGGCTATTACTTATCACCTCCAGGTTTGAACAAACTGATGGTTTAATAATTGGTTTCAGTATTTTTCCAGGTATCGAAGTTAGGTTGACTGGTCCATAATCCCCCAGGTCTTCCTTTCCCCACTTTTTGACAACAGTTACTATGTTTGTCCTTCTCTGGCACCTCGCTCATTCTCCATGATTCACAAAGATAATTGCTGATGGTTCAGAAATTGCTTCAGCTACTTCCTTAAGTACTCTAGAGCGAGTTTCATCCAGCCCAACTAACTTGAATACATCTAATTGATCTGAAGTATTCTTTAATCTATTCTTTCCCTATTCTGGCCCGAGACCCTTCTCCCTTGTTAATATTAATTCTGTTAAGCACCAGGTCACAATTCCCCTGTTTAGTGAAGACTGACATAAAAAAAGGCAGTAAATACTTCACACGCTCACAGATTAGCAAGAAGTGCTCTGCTTGGTTCAGCCTCTTTAGCATCAAGGAGACAAACAAGAAAACTAAGGGACTTCATTCAGTTACCGGAGCGCACACTCGGTAAAGTTTTAGGCAGAAGTGAAGGGAGAGTTGGCTCCTCTATATCCATCACCATAAAGCCAGTAATACAGACCGTGGGACAGATGGAGCTCCTCGTTCCTGTATCAGACTTGTCTTTAGAGCCCAATACATTCTGTGGAGCCCAATACAGTAAGTGAATATCAGCTGTCTGACAGCTCATCTGAAAGGATTTTGCTCTCATGTCTCTCCTCACTAACCAATCATTCAGACTCTGACTTGACTCTGTGTCTGATCCCTAAAAGCTCGCCTGCCACATCACTTATACTGCCTGAGTTTTACCCAAGAGGAGGCACATATACTTTCCTCTTTCCAAGACAGCGTCCTGTTTCCAGCAATCTGTTTCTATGGGCCACAAGGGATGCCCATTGATTTCTATGACAACCAGATGTAAAACACAGATTTTCCAAGCAATATGCTGAATTACAGGGAAGAGTGTTTCTTCTCTCTTTTTTTGTTTTGTTTTGTTTTAATTTGAAATCTCCTATATCCGGTTTCCAAAGCTGAATATCAGCGATGCTGGGTACAGAGAGGCATTCACTAATACACCTCTACCCCTATATAAAACTCTGTCCTCGGGAGCCAAAAAATCTTACCGCGTTATAGGTGAAACCACATTATATCGAACTTGCTTTGATCCGCTGGAGTGCGCAGCCCCGCCCCCCCGGAGCACTGCTTTACCGCGTTATATCCAAATTCGTGTTATATCGGGTCACGTTATATCAGGGTAGAGATGTACTACTTATTGACTGGCCTTGTATTCAAATACATCTCCTCTCTTTAAAACCCCTTTCATCCTTTCTGTCAAAAACCACACGTACACTGTGTATTGGCAGCCACCACACTTCTCCTTGTCCCAGGCAAGGGCCTAATTCTGAAGGGCCTAATTCCATTACTCCCACTGAATTTAGTGAAAGTGTAATGGCACAACTACTAATGTAGGGGCCGGGTTCCCAGTTTTTGCCCAACTTGACATAGGAGTTGACACACACACCAAATGTTCCTGTTAAAGAGCAGATTTCATGCTCTCCTTGAGTGTGGAGTTGCAGCCCTAAAGACTACAGGTCCCAGCATGCAGTAGACTTTCTTGACCCATATAGACTCTCGCTTAGATCAAGAACAAAGACTGTATGCCAAGACTTGTGAGTCACGCTTCATAACTCAAAACGAGGTCAACAATGGGCAACATTTGGTCTTCAGGTTAAATTTTGGGCAAATGAAGCACATACCATTCAAGGAACCTGCCCTGTGTGTATGTGTCTGGGGTTGTCTTCTTTGCTAGAACTTTCCATACCAATAATCTCCCTCCAAGGCTGTACCACTTCTGATTTGGCTGTAGTATTGGATACAGAGATTTGAAAAACTCGCACTCTGAATGGTAAATCAGGAATTTTTTTATCACTGACATGGGGAGCCAGGGGGCATCAGAGAATTGCAACAATCTGGAAACACAACACATGGCCTCCTCTCCCACAACATAGGACTTTCCACAATTCTTTTTAAATTCTTTAAATAAGCTAAACTATACAAGTGCTAGTAACTCATTGCACTACTGTCAACGGCATGGGCTATTGTTCAGATCTTAGAACAGATATTGATTGACCTATGAACTCATCTTTCTTTCGGTCAGAAGATTGCACTGTTGAGCCTGCCTTGAGGTGCAGTTGTTCTGATATTAGCTGAGAGAAAATGAGAGATTTTGCTTGTTTATTCTTTTACTAGCATATGCCAGTAAGCCTCTCTTCTGCCGGCTTTCAGCAATGGCAGCTTCTAATCACCTTGTTTTTATTACATCTGAATTTTTAAATCTTTCACTAATTAGAGCACTGGACAAATTTCATCACAGTTTATTGCCCTGCCTTTACATTTCATCAATAGGTTGACCGGCATTTCAATGTCCTGAGCAGTTTGTTCCTCTTGCTAAAGAGAATAAAAGTTGATGACATTAAGAGGCTTTCATGCAAGAGGAAATTGAATTTCATCCTTATTTCCAAACAGAAAACATTGGGAAATCAGTGGGACTCCTTACAGAGTAGGAAGCGACTCTATGAGATAGGGTGGCAGAGTCAAGTCCTTTGTGAGTGACATGATGATTACCAAATGCTCTTATTTATTTAGTATACAACACATCTTTCTGTAACTTATACCCTACATTGTCTACTGTTTTGTATTGTAGAACTCTGAAGTATTTTTGGATACAAGCTTGAGTCTCTTCTTTCTTATCCTAGTATAAGTTGTGAGTCACTCCATTGAAGGTACACTGGTGTCAAACTAATGTGAGAGCAAAGCCCACCCTACTGTTTGTAAGAAAGATGGAATATAAAACTTTGTTAAATCTATTTGCTCCCTTTTTTAAAAAAATGTACTAAATCTACTATGCATGGAGAAATGAAAGAATATACAGTGATGCAGAAAGGAGAACATGGTAGCCTTTGTAGATAGGAGCACTGCATCATGATTTGCATGTTACGTAGAGTAGAACCGTGATTACCTCCCTCACTTGGCCAACATCAAATATGTTGAGATAATCAGGTGTCTGGATGCTATGTAGTACATAAAACAGGAAGAAACCCTGACAGTTTGTTGAACAAGGAAGTTTAACTAGTGGAGAGTTTGACAACTGAGATCAGGTCATCAGTACGTTGAAAATTTTTTTTTAAACATAAAAAAATATTTTCAACAATAAAAAGGAACTTCACAAAAAAGTTGTCAACATTTTTGAAATTTTCCATTTTGCACGTTTTACATTTATTATATTTTGTCTCAATTTTTTATCAAAATCATGTTCAATAAAAAAAAAGTATGCTGTTTTGGGTCAATGAAAATTTTTGTTAACGATTTAGAATGTGATTTTGATAAAAACAAATTAAAAACGTTAAAAGGTCTCAAACTCTCAAAAAAAACAACAAAAGAAAAGAAAATGGGTTTATTCCAAACCCTCCAAAGCAGTTTCAAAATTTCTCCCAAATTTTGACCAGCTGAAATAATAGAATAATAATAATTCTACTATCCTTTAATACTGCAATTTAATACATTACTCAACCGCTGTGAAAAATGATACTTTCTGAGAACTTGGGTCCTTTTCTGCAAAGCTGTACTTACACACATATAGTCCTTACTTACATAAATAAGTAATTACACATTAAGGCCCCATTGTACACTGTGTGCGCTACTCTCATTTACACTAGCTGAGGATCTGGCCCTATGGATTTAATTTCACAAGTACCAACACAGTTCTTGTGATCAGCACAAATGACTGTGTAGCTGTGCTGCAGTTAGACAACTCAGTGCTTGGTCAATGGCTCTCAGCCTTACACTGCCACCTGTGTGCTGTGTTAATTTAGTGCTAAAGCTATAAACCATGTGACAATGCTGGCCGACTCCAAGCTCATGAAAGGTCCCCCACCCCATTGCACGTCTGTGTGTCTTTATCTAGGAATATTTCTCTCCAGCTGCGTTCATGACAAGCAGCAATATTTTCCCCTTGAACATGGGATAAACAGGTTTCACCCAGCTAGTTCTGAACCTGCATTGCTCTCAAGCGTCAAACAAGTGCATTGCCAACATGCGACAGGTGTCCAGCACAAGAGCGAGTGAAACAAATTGGGCAGAGAGGGTCCTTGCTTCACAATGCAGCCATTCCAACATGCACATCTGTCAGAGCTGTTTGTTTTATTTGCAGTGTTAAAGGTGCTTTAGCAGCAGGCACTTTTCCTCCCCACTTAACGACCGTAAAAAGGAAAACAAATTAAAAAGGGGTGGAGGCAGGTGGCAGGACAAGGATGAAGGGTTTTGGCTCACTCTAGAGAAAGATAGCCGGCACTGCCAAAAAGTCTACAAATGGGACAAAGAGTCTACTGGTCTTTCTGTGCAATAGACTTGACACAAAGGACCAGTGGGGCTGATCCAGTATTGCTGTTCCTAGCCCTATTCTTCAGGCCTGCATGCCACCCCCTTACAATGATTTAAATGGGAGTAATTTGTATGCAGTAAACTAGAGAATAGAGTCCAACAATGAGCCCGATGCTTCCGTTTTATAGGGGTATTAGTCTATTGAAGTTGGGGAGGAAACAGTCATAAGAATACATTATTATATAGACTAGCTATGAGCCCAACATGAAGGTAAGAAGTGCCATTATGCCTATTTTATGGCTGGGGGAAACTAAGGCCCAGAGAGGTTAAGTGACTTGCCCAAGGTCACATGGACAGTCTGTGACAGAGCAAGGAATTAAACCCAGGTCGCCCAAATCCCCAACTAGTACCCTAACTACTGGATCAGCTTTCTGCTCTGGTCTAACTTCAGTTCCAGGTGATTTGAAAACTGGGTAGAATTTTTAAAATTGGGCAATTTTCTCTACTATAGATCAGGCTGACATGTTTAAACTGATTAGAAAAGCAGTATCTCCCTCCCTCCAGTAGGAGATACTTTGTGGACAATCTGATCCACAGTTCTGGGATATTGCAACAGTCTATACATCTTTAATTAAACAAGGGCGTTTAGGAGTGTCCAATAGCTGACTCCGTTTTCTTTTGGACAACCAGAACCAAAATAGATTTGCTTCACAGGCACTATTATGGGCCACAGTCTGTCCAGTGAAAATCTGGATTAATTCCAAAGACTTTGCAAAAGGAAGGTGCATGGTAACAGTGATAAAAACACACAATTGCACAGCCTAGTCTGAGAACTTCATGGTACTAAGACACAGAAAATCATGAATGGTGTGGAAAAAGTGACTAGAGAAATGTTATTGACCCTTTCCCACAATACAAAAACCAGGGGTCACCTGATAAAATGAATAGGTTGAAGTACAGCAGGTTGAAGTACTTTTTCACACAATGCACAGCCAACCCATGGAACTCAGAGCCATGGGACGTTGTGAAGATCAAAAGTATCACTGGGTTCAAAAAAGAACTAGCTAAGTCATGGAGGATAATGGCTACTAGACAAGATAGTCAGGGATGCAACCCTAAACCTCTGACTACAAGAAGCTGGGAGGGGAAGATGGGTGGATCACTCCAGCTGCCTTGTTCTGTAAACTCCCCCTGAAACTCTGGTATTGGCCATTGTCAGAGACAGGATGCTGGCCTCGAAGGACCATTGGTCTGACCCAGTAAGGAATTCTTATGTTCTTACATAAAGACCCCGCCCCGTCCCAAGATATAAACCAGTAAATAAATATCAGCAATGTCCACTCATCCTCTGCTTCACGACAGTACTGTGTACAGGTTTGGGCAGTGGCACCACACTTTAAGAAAGATGTGGACAAACTGGAGAGAGTCAGAGAGCAACAAAAGCGATAAAAGGTTTAGAACACCTGACCTATAATGAAAGATTAAAAAAACTGGGCATGTTTAGCCTGAGAAAAGAAGACGGGGGGGGGGTGCTGATAGTCTTTGAACAGCCTGGGATTATTTAGTCTGCAGAAGAGAAGAATGAGGGGGGATTTTATAGCTGCTTTCAACTACCTGAAAGGGGGTTCCAAACAGGATGGATCTAGACTGTTCTCAGTGGTACCAGATGACAGATCAAGGAGCAATGGTCTCAAGTTGCAGTGGGGGAGGTTTAGATTGGATATTAGGAAAAAACATTTTCACTAGGAGGGTGGTGAAGCACTGGAATGGGTTACCTAGGGAGGGGGTGGAATCTACTTCCTTAGAGGTTTTTAAGGTCAGGCTTGACAAAGCCCTGGCTGGGGTGATTTAGTTGGGTCCTTTAGTTGTAGACCTTTTGGCAGTGCCAGCTATCTTTCTCTAGGGGATTGGTCCTGCTTTGAGCAGGGGGCTGGACTAGATGACCTTCTGAGGTCCCTTCCAACCCTGATATTCTATGATTCTATGTTAAGGGGTATTATAAAGAGGACATGATCAATTGTTCTCCATGTCCTTTGAAGGTAGGACAAAAAATAATCAGCTTAATTTGCTATTAGGAAAAAACTTTCTAACTATAAGGATAGCCAAGATCTGGAATAGGCTTCCAAGGGAGATTGTGGAATCCCCATCATCATAGGTTAGACACCTGTCAGGGATGGTCTACGTTTATTTGGGGGAGGGGGGGAGGAGGGACTGCTGAGTAGATGACTTCTCAAGGTCCCTTCCAGCCCATACATTTCTATGATTCTATAATTGTGACAATTTCTGGCCTTCTGGTTCCCTTCCAGTTTTTGGATTCCGCCCAGAACCAAAACAGTAAAGGGAAGTTTGGAGCCAGGCACTTAGAGCCAATCCTGTCTCAGAATTCAGGGAGGTTCAGGTCTGGCCCTAGACTGTAGCTATTTGTGTTTGGCCTCTCTCCCTAACAACCATCTTCTCCGATTCCATCCCACAGTGAAGATAAAATGTTGAATTACTGAGATAACAATTATTTCCCTGGCAACAGACGGATGTCGTAAGTGCCCTATTATAACTACATTGCAGAGTCAAGCAAGAGGAGAAACTGTGTTGTGAGCAAGAACAGGAAGACAACATTTACACACACGGGGGCAGTATTGAAAGTCACAGAGAAAGCACAGTGCTTTTAGGTTACTATACACGCTGGGCACTGTTTCGACATTCCTCTTCAAGGCGTTTTCAGTGTCAAGGGTTCCTGGTTAGTCAGAGGATATGTTTCCACCCAGGGCAAGATTGTGCCCTTGTCCGACATTGTGGTTGGTCCAGAGAGCATAAAGGAGGAACAATGGCCTCCTGAAGCTCCCGGATGCGTACTGTGAGCCTGGCTATTGCTAACCCCCACTAGACAGTATGGCATTTGTACCTCTCCTTGGGCAGCCACAGCAGAGCACAAGGACATGCTCACCCCCACCAGCTGGAGCTGCTATTGCTTGTATGATAGATCCCAGGACTGGGACTCAAGAGACCTGGGTTCTGTTCACAGTTCTGCCAATGGCTGCTAGTGGGGCCTTGAGCAAGTCCCTTTATTTCTCTCTGTTCCTCCATGTGTAATTTGGGAATGAGGATCCTTCCCTCCTTTTGTAAATCACTTTGAGATCTATGGATGAAAGTGCAGTCTAAGAGCTAAGTGGTATCCTTATGATAGCCTCAATATTGCTGTATCATAATAGCCTCTTGCAATCCTTGTGTGCAACTGAGTTCAAGGACTATTGTGTCCAGCCTCTCCATAGCCATGCAAAGGGAGGAAGGAAAGATGCCTGGTACTTGCACTTCCTCCTTCCTTACGCACGCGTGCAAAAGCTTGGCACAATATGGCCCCAAAATTGTATCCGTATGTGAGCAGGTCCAGTTAGAGAGGGTGATTATCTCCTCTGGCACAGCTCTTCCAGGTACTGGAAACAAGAATGCGAAACTAGACCTGAACTAGACACAGCCCCAAGCACCCCCAGTTTGAAGGAAGTTTGGCGGGGGATCCAGACCTTGCACATCTGTTTAATGTTTTCCCTGCTACATCTTTGTTCTCCTTCCCATTCAGGAATGCTCTTGTTTTTCCTGGCACTATATTTTTATTCTTCTGTGCAGTGCTGACATCTGGTGGCTGAAGTGGTGAAGGCAACACCAACTGCTTCAGAGATAGAAGGAGCCAATAGTTACTTAGTTCTCTGCTATAACCCTCACTCACAAAATAGAACAGCGTTTTTCAAAGTTCGGGTCGCAACCCAGTACTGGGTCGCAGCATGTAATGCACTGGATCGCTCTGGTCAGCATCGCTGACCGGGATGTTAAAAGTCCGGTTGGCGGTGCTGCTCGGCTAAGGCAGGCTAGTGCCTACCTGTTCTGACACCGTGCTGCGCCCTGGAAGCGGTCAGCAGTGGGTCTGGCTTATAGGTAGGGGGGCCACAGAGCTCAGTGTGCTGCCCCTGCCCCAAGCACCGTTGGGTCGTGGGCATCAACAATTTTCTTCAACTGGGTCCCCAGGAAAAAAGTTTGAAAACCACTGAAATAGAGGGGGTTCCCAAATTTAAAGAATTAAAAAATGAGGCACATATGCAAGCAGAAATGACATGTATTGATCCTTCTGAATTGTCAGTGCAGGTAGCAAAGGATGCATGACTTCATTCCCTCTTTTCCTGGCCTAGCAGGTGAAGATTGTGGCAGATGGCATATATCGGACCTTTTGTTGGACCCCTTCCCCGACCTAAGCCTCTCCGTCTCTTGTCCTTCTTTAGAACATGAGCTCCTCACGGCAGGGAACATCTCTTCTTGTATGCCTGGAAATTACACACAGCTCCTTGTGGGGGCAGCCACAAACACATCCTAGTCAATAACTAATAGCGTAATCACATGGGGGTGCTTCTGAACTCTGCTTGCAAGAAGATGGCTTCTTTTGGTTTACCGTATGTATGCTAGACAGGGCTTGATTGTCCATTGCCTTATGCCTTGCATAGCCATTTACACCTGTGACGTGGGCATCAAATGCCACTAAATCAAAATGGGAGCATTTGAAACCAATTTTAAAACCAGGGTTACTGGCCTAGAAGCTGTAGCTCTGATACATCTCCATTTTAGTCAGGCTTTTGACTCAGTCCCACATGACATTCTGATAAGCAAACTAGGGAGACGTGGTCTAGGTGAAATTACTAGAAGGTGGGTGCACAACTGGTTGAAAGACTGCACTCAAAGAGTAGTTAATCAATGGTTTGCTGTCAGACTGGGAAGTGTATCTAGTGGGGTCCTGCAGGGGTCAGCCGTGTGGGTCTGGTGCTATTCACTATTTCCCATTAATGACTTGGATAATTGAGTAGAGAGTATGCTTATAAAATTTGCAGATGACTAAGATGGGAGGGCTTGAAAGCACTTCATAGGATAGGATTAGAATTCAAAAGGACCTTGACAAATTAGAGAGTTGGTCTGAAATCAACAAGATGAAATCCAATAAAAATAAGTGCAAAGCTACGCTTAGGAAGGAAAAATCAAATGCACGACTACAATACAGGAAATAGCGGACTGGGAAGTAGTACTGCTGAGGAGGATCTGGGGGTTACAGTGGATCACAAGTTGAGCCAACGACGTGATGCAGTTCTGAAAAAGGCTAGTATCATTCCGGGGTGTATTAACAAGAGTGTCATATGTAAGACAAGGGAGGTAATTGTCCCCCTTTACTTGGTATTGGTGAGGCCTCAGCTGGAGAACTGCATCCAATTCTGAGTGCAACACGTTCGGGAATATGTGGATAAATTGGAGAGTGTGCAGAGGAGAGCAACAAAAATGACAAAAGGTTTAGAACACCTGCCCTATAAGGAAAGATCCTCAGCTTAATCTGCAGCAAGGGAGATTTAGGCTAGATACTAGGAAAAACTTTCTAACTATCAGGGGAGTTAAGCTCTGGAATAGGCTTCCAAGGGAGGTTGTGGAATTGGAGGTTTTTAAGAACAGGTTGGACAAACACCTGTCAGACCAGAGATGGTCATGGTTTACTTGTTCCTGCCTCAGTGTAACCTTTTGAGATATCTTCCAGGCTTACATTTCGATGAATAGGAGAAAATGATCACTCAAGGTGCAAGGCATGGAAGGATCAGACACTGTATCTGTGAACTTTGTCTGCCAACTAAACACTTATCCTCTCCCCCCCACCCCCAAATATTACTATAGTAGATTCGCTATATTGCCAAGAATAGGCTAGCTCAATCCTGCCTGGTGTGGAGAGATGTGTTTTGCTCCTCCCCATGACAGCAAGGATCAGTTTCTACCACCATCACTCATGGACAGCTTTAGTTCCTACAGAGACCGGGAGCTCGGTCAGGAGAAACCTCTAAAAGGATAGGAGGAGTTATGCACCCTGATTTATGCCAGCACAAGTCAACGTAAACCAGAGGTGAATCTGCCTACAAAAACATAGGAAGCAGAGGAATTATGCATTCATGTTGAGTAGTGTAGATAAAATTACCAAAGATATTGACCTTAACGCTCCCGCCTCCCCTGCGAATGTTGAAAGCTGTTAGACACTTAGTAACAACCAAAAAACAAGGTCATATAACTAAGTCAACCCTTTAGCACTCTCTAAGTTTAGTCCTGGTCTCCACCTAAAAACTTAGGTCAACTCAGGGGTGTGAATTCCTCTTTTGACCTATCTACTGCTTCCCAAGGAGGTGATTTACTACAGTAATGGGGAAACCCCTTCCATCATCATAGCAAGTGTCTACAGTGCTGTGCCTGCAGCTCTTACTGTAGCGCTTATAACACAGACATACCCTTCGTTTTGCTAATGCTGCCTCTATCATTTATTTCTTACTTGCTTCATCTTGTTCCTCCTTTCAAACAACTTTCCTCCCTTAAGGAACAGGTTTAACATCCCATAAGGTTTGCATTGTTCCCAAACCCAGAGCATATCTGTAAAATTCCACCGCACCTCTATCCACCGTTAACATGTTTAAGGGTCTCTCTCATATAAATTCCAGAACAACAAACTACCTCATTCGTTGTTAGTTTTGTGCTATTTTTACGAAGTTGGATATCTAGTGACATAGCTGTGCGTGGTACTTTATAGGCAAGCAAGAAAACAAGATCCCCGACCAAAGGAGGTTGTCATTTAATCACATACGGACTATGTGTGTTAACACTGAGACTGCGTTTGTTAAAAGGAAGGGAGGGGGAAAAGTTGAAAAGAACAAGGGCAAAACACAAACTATGGCAGCATCTCATAACTAGGAAATAACTGGGGCAGATTCCATCAAAGTCTATGAACAGAGATTATTTCATTGAAGTCTCGATAATAAAATATTTTACTCTAAATATTTAGCCCTCAAAGATCTGAGCTATATAATGCTTCTCTAGCTATCTCCTAAGCAGGTTTTCTGGTTATAATTTAGGATGGCTGACCGTTTTTAACATTTCTTTTTAAGAAACACTCTCCCAGAACCCAAAATACAAAAGCTCAGCTAAGAAACATTTCATAATCAACGACTCCTTTGCAGAAGGCTCATAGCCTTTAAGGTCAAAAGGGACCATCCTGATCATCTAGTCAAGGGATGGGCAAACTTTTTGGCCTGAGAGCCACATCTGGGTATAGAAATTGTATGGTGGGCCATGAATGCTCACGAAATTGGGGTTGGGGTGCAGAAGGGGGTGAGGGCTGCGGTTAGGGGTGCAGGCTCGGGGGTGGGGCCAGAAATTAGGAGTTCAGGGTATGGGAGGGGGCTCTGGGCTGGGAAAGGGGGGTGGAGTGTGGGGGCAGGGATGAGGGCTGCGGCTGGGGTGGGGATGAGGGATTTGGGGTGCAGGAGGGTGCTCCGGGTTGGGACCGAGGGCTTCGGAGGGGGATCAGGGCTGGGGCAGGGGGTTGGGGTGAGGGGGTGGCTCAGGGGTGCAGGTCACCTCAAGCAGCTCCCGGAAGCAGCGGCATGTCCTCCACTCTGGCAGCTCTGCTTCACGCTGCCCCTACAGCGCCCATTGGCCGTGGTTTCTGGCCAATGGGAGCTGTGGGGGCGGTGCTTGGGGCGAGGGCAGTGTGTGGAGCCCCCTGGCTGCCCCTATACGTAGGAGCTGGAGGTGGGACATGCACAGGCAGGGGAGTGAGATCAGATGGCTCCAGAGCAGACACTGTTGATAGAAGGCCAACCCAGCAAAACAATTTTTCAAGAGTGAACTGACTATAAATTCTTAATTCCACTCCATCCTCTTAATTTTGAAGGGGATCATCCCATTTCTCCATAAAGTTTCTGTTTGTTTTCAAAGATAACTAAGAGCATTTTGTAAATTAAATGTTTCAGAGATAATAAAATTCCACAGATTACCTTCCTCAAATAGCTTCCTGAAAGATCATTTTGGCTTAACCCCCCTCCCCACCTGAACTAACAAATACTATCAAATAATATATCTAAGAAATAAAATATATAAGCCAAACTTCTATGGCACACAGACCAGTAGCTTAAAACAGAATAATATGAAGTCCAAATTGATCTATTTAAAGATTATCTATTTACTGTAGATCCTTCAGATGTTCTAGGTTAAAATGATTAATTTTATTTCAACAGTATTGGCAGCATGAAGTGACTAAGCAACATATGTTGGCCTAACCCAAAGATCAAAGACCTTTCAAATGGAGTACATTATCTATGTGCAGGGGTAATTGATGTTTATATGTTAGACTGGGCACAGTGCAGAGCATGGGGTGGTGCGTAAAATGTATCATCCCAGGAGGCTTTCTGACTCAGACACTGCCCTGAGTACAACTCCTTTCCTGCTTCCCTCCTTGCTCTGAGATGCTGCTGGGTATTAATTTGTTGTTCTTCTTAGATGAGCAGCAAATTACTGTGTTGAGCTGCACTAGCCAGAGAGTGGGGAAGCAGAAGGTCAGCAAAGAGGATCCAGTGATTAGGGTACCAGCCTGGAAATCAGTGGATCTAGGTTCAATTTTCTGCTCTAGCACAGACTGCTTGTGTGAGTTTGGGTAAGTCACGTCATCTCTCTGTGCCTCATTTCCTGTAAAATGGGCATAATGCCCCTACCTCACAGGAGGGCTGAGAGGATGGAGACATTCAAGATGGTGTGGTGCTCCAGTACCACACAAACAGGAGACATATAAGCACTATAGACAGAAAGGGCCTTGCTCATTCTGTGCCCTTACAGGAGTAAGCAGTGAAGCAGGTCCGGCTTATTCTTAGACTCCTGAACCCAAATTCCAAGCCTGCATAGGGGCTTGGGGCGATCTTTACTCCCTGGCATAGCATGTAGTCTGTGTAGACACAATTTATCCCTTCACTATAAAGCTGAATCTGGGGCTATGCCATATCCAAAATTAAATGCTCTTTAAGGTCCAGTAGATTCAAGGCTTCAAGGGTAAAATCCTGGCCCTACTGGAGTCATTGGGAGCTTTTCCATTGACTTCAATACACTGGGATTTCACCCCAAGACTCTGCATCTGGATTTTGGCTGCCCCCTCCCCACCTTTTTGGGGGGAGGATGGGGGAAGGGTTGGTTGAAATTACTGAAATGGATGAACCTGGGTCATTCCTCCAAGAATGAGAGAAGAATTTCCAAGATCATCTTTATTATTTTTCCCCCCCAACAAACCAACATAATGCTTGCCTCAGCCACACACACCTTCCGTACAAATTGAGGCAGGCAGACCTCAGAGATCCACATTCTTCCTCCTCACCTCTACAAAACAAGTTTACCAGGGACCTCCACAACTTCTCCTTTAGGAGGCTCTGTCTGAATGGCTGGTTAGCTGCATTTGGGCCTTGGTGTCCTCTCAGCCATGAGTCAACCCAGGATGGAGTTGTTAGCTGCTAAAAGAGAACCCCTCCCAGCGGGCGGCTTTAACCTTAATGCGGTCTCTCTATGATCGGTTTTCTTTATGGTCTTTAATACCTGTTTGTGATACACAAACTCTCTCTCTCAGAAAAGCTACACATAAACACCCATCTTGGGAACATATTGAACTACACAAATAGTGCAAAACTAGTGTGTTCTGCTAAAACTAATACTGGGGTCTGTTCAAGCCTTTTGTAATTAAACCAGGCCCTTTAGGGGTTCACACACCCCCAGTGCAGATTTTAAAACATTTTCCCTGCCTGCATGCATGGTGTTCTTCCCCCCCCACACACACACACACCCATCACAGTTTTTATTTAGTGTTTCTGAAAGGAGCTGGTTTGACAGTCGTGATTACTTCTTTAGCCTCGGAAACATTGTGAGCTGCCCCCAGCATGCCTCAACCCTGACACAGAGCAACCAGTGCTAAGGACCAGAGGATAGCTTTGCCTCTGTGTCCCTTAAATCCTTGACTCCTTTGAGGGTTAATATTATGGGGCAGCAGCACCACCACCCATAATTAGACCATACTCTCTGCTGCACTGAGAGCCACTGAGAGCAGCAGGGAGCAGGCTATAGGTCGCCAATTCTCAAGCTGATTCTGCAACAATCCTGACCCCAGTGTACTTTAGAGCAGACCCTGAGCTGCTCTAAACTCCAGCAGTTGGTAATGGTCCCTAAAAATAGCAAGAGTATACCACATGCTGGCCACACACTGTCTCCACATCTGACATGCCCCTTCCACTGGGGCTGGGTACACTGCCTCTGCACCAGCTCCTCATGCCAGGAGAATTCTCACCTGGCTGTTTCTTCACATGGTCAGAGTGGCCTAAACAGGCAGGAATGCACCAACTTTGCCACTTCCCCCACCTCCAAAATCCACAAGCAATGGAATTGAGGCTAGCAAATTGGCAAGGGTGGTCTATGGCCCTTGGAGAATTGCTCCATCAACACTGACATTTTAATAAGACAAGCAGATTGTAAATTATTACAAATGTATAAAGTAGATTTTCATAAGAGTTAGAGAACTCTTGTTGTTTTGGCTGCATCCTAACTGGAAAGGGGGAGAGAATTAAGCTGTGGTTTCTTGAATTCATCTAGTTGAGAAACAGTGCACAGGACCAAAAGTTTACAACTGCATTTTAGAGATGATTAAACGCTGCAGTTGCAAGTCAGAAAGGCAGTTGGCATATGGGGACCTGAATTTTCTGGCCTTCTAATGTTTTTTGATAACCACAATTTTCTTGTTTCCCCGCCTTTACTGACATGGTGTCAACCTTAACTCCAGTTTACTGGAATGTTTGAGAATACAGTATATTCACAAATATAGTCTCACTCCCTTTCCTTCCCTTCCCTTGCCCTGAGTTACACCCTTTGGAACTCCACTGCCTCTCTGACTACGTACACCGGTGATACGAGTTAACTTCTGAAGTATTACACGTCTTGCTAGAACTAATGGCGAGCTCAATCTGTAAAATTCAGATCTGGATTTTTAGCGCCCCATCTACTCTTACCACCGCAAGGGTGTTTGAATTCTGGGTTTGGCCCATCAAAGAGAGAGGGGCTAAGCTATGAAAAACATAATTCCAGATCTGGGTTTGGCTTCACAGCCATCCTTCTTTTGCAAGGGATATTCTGTACTAGTGTGTTAGCTTCAGCCCATCTGTAGATATAACCCATTTTCTTAACAGTACTGTGAGATGTTCACAATAGGATATCTTGTGATCTGTCATGAGATAATTCAACAAACTTATACCACCTATGTATGTCATCGCAACAAGTTATATTATTACTCTCGTACTGAAGAATAACTTAACTGCTGTGCTATGTAACTGCTACTCTCTGCTCTTAGTGTTACACAAATTAGCTTAGTGTCAGCTCTTATATAGCCAACATAATACTGTGAGCTTCTGAATAGCTCTCCATTGATCGCTTGTGCCAGTGCCGCGAAGCAGATCTGAGCTAGGAGAAGTGGACAAAAGGTAAGGATGCAGTAGAAGCTGTTGTCAGAGTTCCTTTCACCATATCCTCACATATGGATTCTGAGCCATTAAAGTCAATGGGAGCTTTGCCATTGACTCCAAAAAGCATAGGACCAAGTCCATAGAGCTTTGTGTATTTCTGTGTGCACGGTGGTAGAAAGGCGGGGGCTAGAGGGGAAGAATGTTTATCTTCAATATACTTTGGATAGGAGAAAATTGGTTGCAGATGTCGCACAGCTGTGCAGGATCCCGATTTCATTTGAAGCTTGTTGTAAATCTGTTGTTTAAAACGTACCTGCTCCAATGACTTTTAATTTAGCGGATGTTGGGAACATCCCTGCCTATGACCCTCATATATTACCGTAAAAGAGGTGGTTTGGGTTTGGGTTTGAGGCCTGGCAGGGAATGCCGTAGATTTATGGACGGGCTATGTTACCACAGGCACTTTGGGGAGCTAGACCAAAAAAAAAAAAATCTTTCACTGATTATCAAAGCTGTAAAAAAGAAATCAGTGAGAATGGGGGGCCTTCAAATCTCTCTTCAGGGCCATAATAAAAATGCTAAATTAGATTTATTGTTTTATATATATGTATATATTCTCTGAGAGTATTTGGGGAAGTAGAACTTTAATTCCGTGCAGTGGAAGATGAGCTTAACTCAAGCATGGAAGGGCCCAACAGTCTAGGAAGTAGGGTTCAAATGCCCCATTTTAACAGATTACCTACATTTGGTTTATCATTTTTATGAACACCACTGGCATAACAATAGAATGGACCGTGGAATGTATCAAAGGATAATGTAATCCAAGGCTACTAAGTAAAGGAAAGGGGCAACTCAGAGCCTCACAAATAGGGTTAGATCATGACAGGAAAGTACCTGCCTGCACAAGGGAATAACCTCCCGTTTCATCTCTGCATAGGATAATGGGACTTTTGATCCAGGCGCCAAGGAATAAGTGAGACTGCTCCCTTGTTGACACCCTCCCCAGAACAAGGGGGTTGGGGTTATATAGGGAGAGCTTTACTCCACCCCTCCGCTTCACACAGAGACGGACAAGAGTCAATGGGATTCCTATTGGGCACCTGACTCCCTAAGACATTTATGAAAGTCCCAGCCTAAAAAAAATAAATGAAAGGCCCAAGTACAAAATCAATGGGGCTTGTTTTTAAATTCTTAAGAGCGGTAGTTCAGACCTATTCTGTTTAGGAAGCTAGTTGTTAATCTGTCTGTAATGTACTATGGTATCTGGCACTATGGTATCTGGCAACAGGCTGGTATGGAATTTCATTAGTCATTCACAACTCTACATCACGAGTGTGAAACATACCTCCTGAGTGGACATGAAGCTTCCCTTATGTTACTAGTTGTCTATAACACATAACCTACACTGTGCCACAGTCCTTTAGCATAATTAAAGAACTATTGGTAGCATGCACAGAACAACATAATAGAGTATGGAAGCCTGTAACTATGCTAGAGACCACTGTAGCCCAGTGCAGGTGGGTTGGCCCAGGGTGACAAAAGAAGTCTGTGGCCGAGCCAGGAATAGAATCCAGATCTCCCAACTCCGGACATATGCTTTAACTACAAGGCCATGTGAGGGCACGGCTGTCGGCCCTGCTGTGTCATTGTTCATCTGAGAAACCACAGATGTAGGTGGTCTCTTCTGGAGGTGGGCAGATCTTCTTGTAGGAAATGTGTGTTGCCTGTTTGCACCTATTGGAACCATTGTATGCCTTGCGTGCCGTGGTTGTTTTCATCAGTCATAGCTTCCCATGAAGTCATAGCTTCCCATGAAGCCAAAGTGGCTGCCACAATGCAGAAATTTGGCATAGTCCAACCTTCACAGTGTGACTGCAGGGCAGTGATGCGGACAGTCAAACATGTGGTGGAGGAGAGCACAATTAGAAGATTGGAGGGTGGACTGCAAGCTCTTGCTACCGTTGATGATGCAGCAGTTAGTGGGCTCAACAATCTAGATATCAATTGTGACGCATACAAAAGATGACCCACGAGGCCATTCTAAGTATGCAATGTGCAGGTGCATATGTGAGAAAGAATGAGCCTGATAAAAAAAATCTCTTTGGATCCTGAGTGGGTGAGAAGTCTACTATATGCAACATGGCGGATAAGGGACTTAAATGTGGGCAGAGTAGAGCCTGGCGGAGGCACTCAGGGAGGTTCTACCAAGTATAGGGAGCCATGCAGAAGAACATATAGAGGTAATGGTGCAAGACAAATATACTAACACAAGACATCAGATACCTCCCATGCGAAGTTTTAGAGTCAGTCCAAACTCCTTAACCATTTCAAAAAAAAAAAAAAAAGAGAGACCAGTGGGCTTATTTTAAATAATCAGGGGACTAACACGCAAAAAACCTGCAAAGTCATGCTCATTTGAGGGAGACTCCTTCACTATTCTGGGACAGTTTTAAAATCGGTCTCCCAGGACTGTGTGCTCGCACACATACATTTCAGTGTCACAGTTAAAACCCAACTCATTCTGTTGTTTAAACGTCCATCAGCCAGACGGTAACAGTTTCACTGCAACCTTTCACAGCAACTAGCTGCAGTGACAAATATTCAACCTGTGTGACTCACAAGAAGCCCAAAGTTTCTTTCTGTAGGACATGATCATGACATGCACTCTTCTGTGTATTTGATGTGTTATATTTTGGAGTTTGGGTTATAATTTAGTTAGAGTTGGATTAATAGTAATAAACCTCATTCAAGACTATATGTTCTTTGGGGCAGGGACAATGTTCCTCTTGCGTGTGTGTGTAGTGTCTAGTCAGAACTCATAACAATTTTCATGAATCCTGAAAGTTTCATCAACTTTAACCCAAATGGCTTGTGAGAGAATTCCTCTGGGAAGTGTTTGGTTTGTTATTCATCACTGGATGAAGGAAACTTGTTAACGAGAGCTTGACCAGTCAGGAAGCAGAAACAATACTATGCGGCTAAGGTGATCAACCACATAACATGAATATTAAATAGCAAATAGTCAAAGGGAATGGATTTCAAACAATGCCAAAGCAAAAATTTATTCTGCAAAACTATTCAGTGAGTTAGGGTCAGTTTGTGAATGATTCATTAATTCAAAAAGGGGTAACCGGTAACTAGCATTATCAGTACTGCCAACTCTTATGATGTCATCACAAATCTCATGGTATTTGGTAGTTTTCTTAATACCCCTGCTCCTGGAATTCTGTGATTACCAGAGAATCTCTGTTTTCATTTTAAAAGTACGTTTTTAAAACCTCATGGCCACAGAGAAAAATCTTAAAAACCATGACTCTACTGGCTCAAAAACCAGAAGGCAAACAAAAACTACCCAAAATGTATTATTTTTTAAAATCTCATGTTTTTTTAAGTCAGTCGCATGGTTTTGGGGGGGCCTGACTAATGATTTTTGAATGCTTGTGTTTGGTAATACTGCATTATTCATAGTAAACAGCAGAACCCGTTCTATTATAGTCCTACTTCACTATCAAATGCTGCCTTTCACATTGGCCTACAGGCAGTCTGGGCCAGATTCTCAGCAGATATAAATTGGCATAGCTCCATTGACTTCAAAGAAGCTATGCTGATTTACACTAGCTGAGACGCTTTCATCTGAGGATTAAAAAAAAAAAAAAAAAGTTTACAAACATTAAAGAGAATTTACCCCTCGTGACGCACCTGTGAGGAAGATTGTTATAGCAGATTTCAGTTAATTCTGTCTCATTTCTCTACAACGTATGAACAGCTTTAGACCAGGCATGTGCCATGTCTGTGCAGTCCTACACCTCCGTGATCTACAGATGCCTGCAGAATCCAGTGATCTTATCACAGCTCTATGGCCATATACTGCATTTTCCCCTTTAAACCAAATCTGTGAGAGAAGACTCCACAAGGCAAACTAGACAAGACAATGGATTTTAGAAAAAAAGAGCAGCAGAAAGTGGAAAACCCACAGCAAGGTGAAGCCATTGTGCAGTTACACATATTTGATTATTCTCCTGCTGAGTGAACCAAAGGGTTAAAGGAGACTACCACCTCTATGCCAATCAGATTCAGTAGCTGGATTCCCCTTGCCACATTCTTTAAATTCATCATTAAAATTCTCATAATGGCCAGTAACACACTTCACTAGTGATATAAAGCAGGACTAAAGCTCCTACAGCTGAGCAAATAATGGATTTTTTTCAGTTTAGTGGCAGAACCAAAACCATATATATGGGGGGGGGGGAGAATGGGCTTGTTTTGAATCTAAACTGAATCTTTTCCGGTTCTCCTGCCAAACAACAAACAGGAAACATTTTGTTCGGGTCTAACAAAACATTTTGAACACCCTTCCTAGACGAAATGTTGATGTGAAACAACATTTTGTTTTGAACGTGTCATTTTGAAACAAAATATGGCAAAACATTGTTTCAAAAAGTGAAACAAAACACTGACATTTCAGAATTTTTCCCATTTTTTTCCCCCAGCCAAAACGATTTGCTGAACAAGACCTGAATTCGTAAGTTATTTTTGGTGCCCTGAGAAGAGTATTTTTTAGTGAAATTACTATTTGCTGATAGTGTTTTCCCTCTGCTCTAATCACCCCACAGAATAGAAAACTCTGGCTTTCAAATCTGATGGGTAATGAATACAGGAACATTATTTAAAGATATGGGTAATATTTTCAAAAGCGCTTAAGTGATTTAGGGTTTGTCTACACTTAAAATGCTACAACAGCACAGTGGGACTTTGGATTTTTCACACCCCTGACTAACATAGTTAAACCAACTTAATTTTTTAGTGGAGACCAGGCCTTAGAAGTAGAACCCAGAGCCAGGTATACAAAGATGTTCAGACACCTAAAGGTTCAGATAGTTGCTTCATGGGTTTTACAAAAGCACAAGTGACTTGGGAGTTAGGCACCTAACTTTATAAATCCATTCTAAATACCTTTCTAAACCCGACCGTAGGTTCTAAGACACTCGAGCACTTTTGAAACTATTGCCCATGTTCAAGTCCCCTCCTTGCCCACTACCAGCCCCGTCATTGTAGGTATCTCTGCTGTGCATTCTGAAAGAAAGAAAGAAAGAAAGAAAGAAAGAAAGAAAGAAAGAAAATGTTTGTATTTGAGGGATTGTTTTGTTTTCCATAGACGAAAGGGCAACTGGATCAGAAATTTGGCGAAAGAAAAAAAGTGCACATTGCCCTTGCCAGACACAGCCAGAAAGCGCTGCAAAGGGATATCCTGAAGCTTTGCTCACTCTGGCTTTTTAACATTTGCTGTGGGTTTTGTATATTGATTACATTTGGGTTTTGTCTTTTAGGTTATTTATTATATTTTGGTTTTGCAACACCAATCTGAGACTGAAGGTGCGTTGCTCTAGGCATCGTACATACACACGGTAAAAGACAACCCCTGCCTTGGAGAGTGGAAATACTACTTGTAAAATGGAGATGAGGGACTGAAACACAGAGGAATTAAGTGACTTGCCCAAAGTCACACATGAAGTCTTCCAGAATCATGAACAGATCTCCTGAGTCCCAGACCAGTGCTTTATCATCAGACCATCCGTCCTCTTAAATAAAATGGTTAATGATGATGAAACAATTTACAAATACCCCTCTACCTCGATAGAACGCTGTCCTCGGGAGCCAAAAAAATCTTACCGTGTTATAGGTGAAACCGCGTTATATTGAACTTGCTTCGATCCACCGGAGTGCACAGCCCCCCCCCACCCCACCCCCGGAGCACTGCTTTACCGCGTTATATAAGTCATTGTGTTATATCGGGTGGCGTTATATTCAGGTAGCGGTGTCTAACCAAATCTCTGCTTCATAAAGCACGTAGGCCCAATACTCCAACCCCTTACTCAAGTGAGTAGCCCCACTGAAGTCATTGAGCCTATTCTTGTAATTAAAGGCTGTGGGAGAGGGCCAATATGGTACCTATGGAAACAGATGCCTTTCTGGATGTAGTAGAAATCAGCCAAGTTTCTTCTTGTTTCAGAAAATAATTTCAGAAACAAGAATGTAATGACAATTCTTTGGATCAAGCTCAAGAAGCTGTCACCCCAGTGATCCTGCTGTTTGCTACTATTTTTATTTGATAAGCAGAGCCTTATATTCAGGTCTCGATTTGAGACGCAATCATCAGTGATTCATAGTTTCGAGGCGAGGGGCCCTCTTAGCCAGGTTGGCTCATGCTAGCATCTCTTTGGCAGGAGTACTGTAGATGTTTTCAATTAGCTGAAAAACAAAACCTCCAGAGAGCATGGCTTGAACCCAAATAAAACCTCTCCTGAATATCATTTTTTTTCTGTCAGGAAAGTGGCTGAGACAGCTGCATCACACAGGTGGTATTGCAAGCAGTAAATTATACTGCTTTTATAGATGGCTTGAGACACATGGTCTCGGAACAATTAATTTTACCACTGCAGCTTTGACCTGGGAGCATTTTTTATCACTGCAGGAATTTCTTATCAAATTCTCATGTGCAGGTGCAACATAAACACTTCAGGGAGAGCCATGGCAGGTATGGTTGGGAACGAACTATAGAGGGGACAGGGGAATGGAAGCAGAGACAGGGGGAAAGGCAAAGCTCACCTGAGCTTTTTTTTAAAAAATGCATCAGTCCCTTGCAATGAGTTTATGCCCCACCACACCCCCACCCCCGAAATGCGCCCTAGGAAAATTTCAGGGCTTGCCTAATCGGTCACTGATGAGAAAAGCTTTACAGATACGCCACTAATGCAGTTACAAGGGCAGCTGCTGTTAGAACTCAGATGTTCTGACCAAAGAGAGAACTGCACAGCCAACCCAGCTGTTCAACATCCACTGTCAGACTCACCTAAAGAGCCAGATAGCAAAGGAGGAGAGCATAGCAAAGAATAAACTGTTCCATCTAAGGCCCTGGTTCTGCAGCAAGCTCCAGGCAGGTGGGGCCCCATTGACTTCATCGAAGGTCTGTACAGGCACAGGGGTCAGCCTGCATTAAGCTCGTTACATGATCAAGGCCACAAAGAAGCACTAAAAGAGTAAGATGCTCTTTATAAGAGAGAGTGACCTCTGCTTCAACTTGCAAATTCCCAAATAAAAAGCAGCTTTTATTGTGGGGTAGGCAGGAAGGTGTGTTCAGGATTCTATTCTGGAATAGATACAACAGAAACTGAAGAGTGATTTTTGTCTGTATGTGCCCATAAGGAGTTACTAAATTCAAAACACAGAAAAATATTACGTAGTAAAGGGCAGGAGGGGAGGCGGAAGTACTCAAGCCTCCTACCTCGCAAATCTTTGGGAATTAAGTTCATTTGTTTAAGATTATTATTATTTGTATTAATTAGTACCTTGAGTGCATGTAATATGAGAATCTCAGTGCTTTACAATTAGTTACTTAAACCTCACCACCATCCCATGAGAAAAGTATTATTGCCCCCCTCTTTTTTTTTTTTTTTTTTTTTTTTTTTACACAGATAGATAAACTGAGGCACGGGCCACAACCCTGCAATGACTCGTGGATATGTTTAGCTTTATGCACTGTTAGCAGTCCCACTGAAGTCAACGGGCATAAGCACACTGCGTAAAGTTAAGCATGTGGGTAAGTCTTTGCAGGTTGGGATCCTAAGTGACTTACCAAAGGTCAAATAAGAAGTCATTTTCAGAGTCAGGAATCACTGCTCTGGCCACTTGTCATTCTGCCCCTTTAAAATACGTTGTAAAGTTTGATTTCATTGATTTGACAAATCAGCTACCTCTTGTAAAGAAATTGTGGTCACCCTTTCTGTTAAAATTCCAGTTATAACAACATATTAACCATTTAATAAATGTCATGAGAATTTTATAGACATGATCAGCGTGTATTATCAATGGTCACAGGCACATCAGAAGGCATTACCTAGCTACCTTCCCCCCAAACTTGTGGGAAAATGCCATTTTCCCCAGGGCATTTCATCCTTTTTTACAAAGACTAGAAACTACCTTTAATAATGACCAACCAGTCATGAAATGTTACAGAAGACATTTTGTGTGTGTCCGATGCTGGGCTTTGCAATGAATCAACACTTCGGTAGTTCTGGCCATTCCCAATAAGCGACAACATTACATGCAGAAGTGTCATAAATACGGCCATCTTTTAATCAATCTAATCTTGATCAAAGGCCAAAAGTGCTTGTGTGCCTATAATATAAAGAAAACTGGCCAAAGATTTCAGACTCACAGATTTACAGTTAAACTCCACAGCTGTTAGAAGGAGAAATAAACCACTCTCTGATGAACCATGAAGTCATGTGAACACACTATAAAAAAAAAATCAAATCAAGAGATGACTATATTATAGGGCTCTTCAGAATTAACATGTGCAAAGCCAACCAAAACCACGGCCCCCTCAGCAGTGACGGATGGACTTTAAACAGTTCCGAGATTCAGCTCAGCCCTCAGAGATTGAGATCCTAACCTGAATCTTTATATTCAGCATCAGAAGCTGTTGGGTCTGCAGAATCGAACAAGGGGTCTCATAAAAACCCTTCAGGGGATTACAAGTGTTACCTGCTTCTGGTTGTGCCATAAACACCACCAGAAAAGTTGTTCTTGTTGCATTTTGGCTCTTTGGTTCTTTTTGGGACCAGGAAATACAATGAGTATGTTTTTAAGTTTACTAAACCTTTTTGAACATCCAAGAAAAAAAAAATTAGTTTCAGTCTTTGGCTGTGGTTCTAGGTTGTTCTTATTTGATGCTAGAGATGGAGTCAAGCTATAAAGTCTGGATTCAGACTCAGATTCAAATTTCCCCAAAGTCTGGGAGGTAGGAAGGTGAGGTGGAGGGAAATGTCATATTTGGATCCACAGTTCCAATTCAGGACCCTACCTACATTTTCAAAACTTATTCTACCCTCCTTAACTTTCACCCCAGTAGAGGGAGTGAAACATTGGAGTAATGAGGGTGGAGGAAGACAACTACTGGGTATTCAGAGAAGCTCCATTCAAAGATTCTGAGCAAATCAGAGCTTTTTATAGCAAGTACAGCCCTGCCTGCACCAGAAGTTTCTGTGACAGTTTCAAGTCTTATTGCAATGAAATTCTGTCCAGCATCTCAAGCTAATGTTATGGAGTCTGTATATTCATCCCTATCCTTCATTTCCACTCAGAGTGCAACAAATTTGGAGGATCCACTGAGGTTACTCATTTTACAAGAGATTTGGGAGAGAGTCACTTATAAGAGTCGATGTGACTCAGCAAAAAGAATAATGGCAGGTGAACACGAGATATTGAGGGATCTTTTATCCACTCAGAACGAACAATCAGCATAAAGTAGTGAAACAGATGGGAGTAGCAGCAGGAGGAAAACAAAAGGAATCATGTTCTGATCAGATGGGAGGAAATTGATCGCAGAGAGGGCGCAGACATCACTGACCCGGAAGGTCATGAAGTATCCCTACACCTTAGCTTAGGTGACCAGCTGCAAATCCATATGACCAACCCAGAGCACAGTTCCCAGGATGGGTCCCTTATTTCAGAGACAACACAGCCACAACTCCAGGGCAATGCAGAGCTTGGAGATACGCCAGCAGTTCCTGCTCACGCAGCTGAAAATTGCAGTGAAGTGACAGGTACTAAGATATCAGAAGCCAACATCGCCAGCCAACAGAGAGGGATTTCCCCTTTTGTCAATATACATAACTTAACTGACAGATCTCTCTCTTTCTGCTTTTACCTTGGCTTGCCCTGTCCCCATGTGGCCAATGCAACTCTTATATCTCCCTGACAGTTGGCTTCCTGTGCATGTGTTTGGCCCAGTGGCTATGCAGGTCCTGTCTCATCAGCGAGTGAAAGTGTTACAAACATGGACCAGCATTCCCTTGTCATCTCCTATTAACTCACAGCAGGTGTACGTAGAGCAGGAGCAGCTCCTATGGTTTATACTCCTCTATACAATTTTAAGTCTATACCCATCCCCCATTGGTATCAAATAAATATACCTGTGTATATGCAGTGGATCCCTTGCACAGGAGAGCCTCTCTAGAAACATAATTGCAATTCACACCATAGAACAGGGGTGGGCAAACTACGGATTGCCACCCCCATGGCACAGAAGCAGCCAGCACCACGTCCCTGCGGCCCCTGGGGGATGGGTGGGCAGAGGGCTCCGTGCGCTGCCCTCGCCTGCAAGCACCCCCCCCCCCACAGCTGCCATTGGCGGGGAATGGGGAACCACGGCCAATGGGAGCTTCTGGGGAGATACCTGCAGGCAAGGGCAGCCCGCAGAGTCCTCTGCCCGCCACCCCCCGCTGGGGCCACAAGGACGTGGTGCCGGCTGCTTCCGGGAGCGGCGCGGGGCCAGGGCAGGCAGGGAGCCTGCCTTAGCTCCACTGCGCACTGCTGCCACCCCAGAGCTGCTCCAGGTAAGCAGCGCGGGGCCGGAGCCTGCACCCCGAACCCCTCCTGCACCCCACACCCCAACCCCTGCCCTGAGCCCCCTCCCGCACTCTACCTGCATCCCAACCCCCCACCGAGCCCCTTTGTACACCCCGCACCCCTCCTGCACCCCAACCCCTTGCCCCGAGCCCCTTCCAGCACACTGCACCCCCTCCCACACCCCAGCCCTANTGGGGAGATACCTGCAGGCAAGAGCAGCCCACAGAGTCCTCTGCCCCCCACCCCCCGCTGGGGCCACAAGGACGTGGTGCCGGCCGCTTCCGGGAGCGGCGCAGGGCCAGGGCAGGCAGGGAGCCTGCCTTAGCTCCACTGCGCACTGCTGCCACCCCAGAGCTGCTCCAGGTAAGCAGCGCGGGGCCGGAGCCTGCACCCCAAACCCCTCCTGCACCCCACACCCCACCCCTGCCCTGAGCCCCCTCCCGCACTCTACCTGCATCCCAACCCCTTGCCCCGAGCCCCTTCCAGCACACTGCACCCCCTCCCACACCCCAGCCCTACCTTCATGGCCCTGCATGCAATTTCCCCACCCAGATGTGGCCCTCGGGCCCAAAGGTTTGCCCACCCCTGCCCCGGCATCACTCTCCTCTTCCATTGCATTACTGTTCACAACTGCTTGCTCTAGTTTAACATTTTCAGGGAAGACCTGGAGTAAGGCCTTCTGAGGCGTCATATTTCTCTTGGTGCTATTGTTAGAGCAGCGTATACACCCCACTGCCATACAGGCAAACAATGTTACTTTCCCTTCAGCCAGCCAGTGGATTCAGCACTGCAGCAATAATCTGTTTGCCATTATTTATTAATGAGTGATTCTCAAGTGGTGGGCTAGAGGGGTGGCAGTCAACCTCCAATAGCTGAGGGAGCATGTTCCCATCTCACAGGCTCAGAAAGATGTATTCCAGCCTTGCAGAGTTCTGCTTACCTCAGGCAAGAAATTCCGGTAATTAATGATGGTTACATGCATCAGAACAGCTAAATAAAGGGCTAGAATATGAGCCAGAACCCACACAAACCTGAAAGGTTATATAATTTAACTTGCTACCAGCACAAGTACAGATTTAACCCATCTGTCTTCATAAGCCTCTCAGCTTTGCATGGGACCGTGGGGTCTGATTCTCCTCTCACACCAATACAGCTATATGCTTTGACGGAGTTACTCCTGGTTGAGATCCAAGTCAGGCTGCAGTAGGGTGTACTGGCCCTTTGGGGTTCAGGGCCCACCATCACAGTCTCACTAAATCTAGTCCCTGGGCAAAAATCTGCTAGTCCAATCTCTACGGCACAGATCCATCCCAGAGTGGCAGGGGCTGAGCAAGTGAGCCTCTCTACCCTACTAATAAAGGACCTCCCCATAAGCTGCTGTCCTTCCCTGCGTGTGGCCTGGGAGCTCAGACCAATCAATGAGCGTGCAAGAAGGACTTGTACCGAGTTAGATGGGAAGAGAGGCTGTTCGGATTTCATTGCGGTGTTTCTCTCCAGAGCATTGTTGCTATTAAAGGCTGTGAGCTCAGGGCCTGAGACCGAGTTCTGCTACATGGGCCCATGTTGCTTTGTTCTAAACTGCCAAGTCCTGCCCTCTCCCTCCCCGCCATTGTATTACTGTCTGGATTTCAAGCAATGCCTCACTCAGACCCTCTAAGAGAGCCACATACAGGGCTAGCCACACGTCACTCAAAAGCCGCAGGTTTAGTATCCCAGGGTTGGGACATTAATGATCCTCAGCTTTGCCTTGTCTCACTAGTTATAGGAATTGCCGTACTGGATCTGACCGGTGGTACATCTGGCCCAGCAGCCTGTACCCAACAGCAGTCGGTACCAGATACTTCAGAGGAAGGTGCAAGAAACCCTGCAACAGCAGTTATGGGATAACCTGCCTCTAGAGAATCTTTCTCCCTATAAACCTCCAAGAGATAGACCAATCACGGGGGGCTGGCCATACAATTTTATTCTAACGTAAGTAACATGATACGACACAGGCTAACCTCTTTTTTCTCCCCCCTTCAACCAGAGATGGACCCTTTTCCCTATTCAGATTCTGCACCCATCCCGCTCAGCACACATATTGGACAATTGAAAATGGTCCTAGGACCTAGAGGGCTCAGACTCAGGAGCGCCGCCAGCTTTTTCGCCGCCCTAGGCGTCGGAAGGTCCCGCCCCTGAAATGCCGCCCCCGACAGAGGCATCGGAAGGTCCCGCCCCTGAAATGCCGCCCCCGACAGAGGCGGCGGAAGGTCCCGCCCCCGACATTCCGCCCCCGACAGAGGCGGCGGAAGGTCCTGCCCCTGAAATGCCGCCCCCCACAGAGGCGGCGGAAGGTCCCACACCCGAAATTCCGCTGATGACCGAGGTGCCGGCACCCCCCAAATGTTGGTGCGACCTAGGCGGTCGCCTAGGACCTAATGGGTTGCGCCGGCCCTGCTCAGACTGCTAACAAGGTTGTGATGGTGGGGACACTAGGAACTAGATTACAGCCGTTAAGATTCATTTATTGTAGACCAGCCTTCCCAGAGCAGTGACTTTCAGACACTGCCGACCTAGGCCCGATGTGAATCAATGACAGAGGCAAAAGGCTCTGTAACCCATTACAAATCCCTGGTCTCTCTGTCCCCGCTCACCCCCCCCCCCCATGCACACTTTTTTACATGTCAGATCCTGCTGTAGCAGACCATATCCTGTGCGAATGTGAAGTACCAGGCAGTAATAGGATGTGACACAATGAGGTGGGGAAAAGAGCTTTCAATGCGGGCAGTTCCCAACGTGCTATTTATGTTCAAAATGTTTTAAAATTACAGCTCTGCCATCAATTTGCATCAAATGTGCCTAACTAGAAGATTTGCATGTACCCAGATGCCCTGTAGGCTGAAAAGCGAGCAGAGGGGGGCAGAATGGGATTGATCCATTGTTTGGGAAAGTGGGCAATTCCTGACCAGTGCTGCTCTAATTGGCTCATGACTGACTGGCAACTGGGTCTGTGGTTACCTGCATCACTGCGCACAACACACTCATCTGTAGAGGAGCAGCTCTCGGGAGTTTACTGGCTAAGAGGCTGTTTCCTTTGCAGGGCTGCTGCCCCAGATGAAATCAGTGAAATATTATCCCCTGTTGTTAACTCCACTGCTGCCTCCACAGCCCAAAGCCAATCCCCTGCTCTTCCCCCTCCGCAGAACAATAAAATTATTATTATTTGCAGAAGGTGATGAGCTAACTCCCACCCTGGGGGTGTCAAAGTGCCTTGTCCCTAGGGCTGGGCGAATGCTGTAGCAGGAGAATGATTTCCATGAGCATTCGATTAGCGTTTAAAGGGAACGTGCTTTGGTTCTGCTCCTGCCCCTCGGGCGCTGGCCTTCTGTGAACGCTAGGGCAATCGAGGCTCGCCAGCACAAATGCACGTGCAAAGCCACATTTTAAGGGCTCACACGTTAGTTCTCACAGCTGGCCAATTTTAACACACACGCAGGAGGCATCACGTGCCTGAGCATAGTAGGTTACAGAATAAGAGTCCACCTTGCACCTTCCTCTGCAGCATAGACGAGCCAGTGGTCTGAGCTGCTATGACAAACCTGGAGTTTCTCTGAGTGCAGAGGAAAGAGTAAGAGAAAGAACCAGATTCTGGCTCCTGCCTGATGAAAGGCCTGCAACAGCTGAGGGAAGAATTTCTCCTAGTGCAGGAGCTGCCCAAGACCAGGCTCCACACTCCCCTCCCTCCACTTATTCCAGCCCCTGATGTTGGAAGAGACATGCCAGGGCAGGCACTATAGCCCGGCACTATAGCCCGGCTTCTGGGCCGCAGAGCAGCCCACAGTTCACCATGACCAGCTAACTCATATATAAGATGACTTGCCAAGTCCACACCAGGCACAAAGCCCTGTGAAATGATATTGGGTTACACCACAACTTATTTTCCTGTCCACGATAGCCAAAGTCCCACTAGCTCTCAGTCTAAGTCTACTGAGAAGTGGTCTCTAGAAGAAAGACAGCATGTGCGCTCTATGTAAATAAGAATTGTGGGCTGGAGGATATTCCCATTAAAAGTTCCTCATGTTCTCCTTTATGAGCTGTGTAACTATGCGTCTTCGTTACTACTGCTTTTCTGTTTTCCTTCCATCTTTTCATTTGTTTCTCATTTCCATCACAAGAGGGCACCATTTGTCTGCTTACACTAATATTCTCCTCATCAACTTCGTAAGAAAAATTATGAGCTGGGAACGCTAGTGAGTGAGAGCCCAAGAACCGGTACACGTAATTAAACTTGATTGAAGGGGTGGGTGGGGATAGAGAGGAACAGGTCTCATCTGGAAGAGCCAAACCGGATGAGGATGGATTTCCTTTTGTCTTTGGAGATCTGACTGTTCCATGGTAGGTAGAATGTAGGAAAGAATCATTGCAGTTATAGCTGCAGAGTATTATACTTCATTGCACTTGATCTCATCTTCCATTGATCTCAAAGATCTCTGGAAACATTTATGAAGTTATTACCCCTCTGAAGAAGGTAAGTAACAGAACCCAGGAGACCTGACTCCTGCTCCAACCATCGGTGACTCACTCATATCTTCCTACTGTATTTTCCACTCCATGCATCTGATGAAGTGGGTTTTAGCTCACAAAATAAATAAATTTGTTAGTCTCTAAGGTGCCACAAGGACTCCTCGTTGTTTCTGCTGATACAGACTAACACGGCTACAACTCTGAAAACTCTCTTACAGTCACTACTCTGTGTGTGAGATCATTTTCCAATATGAAGTTTGTGAAATTCACACGATGCAGGGCAGCATCTTGTCACAAAGGGACATGGAGTGTGAGACTATAGTTGCTTGACATTCATTTCTCATTCACACAAACGTCTATCTCAAACCAGAGTTTGTAACTTGCTCCTGTAATGCTTTGGGATGGATTCTCACCTGGTGTAATCTGTTGTAATTCTGGGGGGATTTATTTAGGAATAGTAATACTCCTCTCACCTTAGTAGAATGCTTGGAGGTGCTTTATAATTGCAGAGTATTTTATTATTATATAAAGGAAACAAGCTAAAAATAAGATTAATTTGACAGATCATACTGTAATATTTACAAAACAGCTAATAATAACCTATACATTTCAAGAAACTTATACTGGACCTCAAAATGCCATCAAATAGGTGTTGTAGCTGAGTGAAACGTAACATTTTATTTTTTAAACTCTTCAGATCTCCCAGAAACCCAATAGCATGGATAATTTAATAGCTACTTCTCCAGGAGTGCAGTTTTAATGCAGTACTATTATATTTAGCTTGGCAAAGGGTGCTGTTTTAGTACCAACTGTTGGACTTTCACAACTACAAGAAAGATCTTTAAGAATCTTCTTACCTGAAGTGTTTGTGTTTTTCCAACTCACAACCACCAGGTGGCTCTAATGACTCTTTGCAAGCAACACACTTGCTTTTGCTCTACTTCACAGACTCTCTCCCCTACTGCTGCAGCAGATAATATCTATGCTGCCTGATTTACAGGTCCCTGGGAACACTTGCAAATTGTTTTGTTTACGTTGTCACATCTGCTGAATCAGCCAAAGAAGAACAATGGTGCCGTAAATACGGAAATAAAAACAGCAATACAGCTGATAGCATTACCACAAGATCTTCTCCTTCCTCTCTGATCTCTTTTAAATTGTTAAATTGCAAACCTTGTTTTCTTTCCTTACTGTAATTTAGGTAATTGTGCTATGTCATTTCTTGTGCACACAGACACAGGATTTCAAGACACAAATGTGTTACATGTTTTCATGGCATGGGAAACATCAAGCAATAATGACAAGAAACATCATATAACCTTCTGGAAAACTGCAGAAATTTTTTCCCCAAACCAAGGCCAGTCAGAGAGAAACTTGTCTCTTTCTTGCCAATGGGCAAATTGCTGTTGAACATGGAAAACCCTATATAATACTTTCCACTAGTACATACAGTCCCTTTCATCCCAAAGTGCTCTACAAACTGTGGGCTATGACACACCTGCTTCTGTTGTCAGTTCCCAGCTGGGAAGAGCCAGCAAGCTTAGGCTTTTGGGACAGTAATCCCTTTACCCACCAGTGAAATGCAGTCACCTCTGGGGTAGAACGCAGAAGCTGTTTAACATCACGTAACACTACAAAACAGTTTAAGAGAGGAAGTGAAGCAGGAGAGCAAAATACCTCATTCAGTTAACTTGCAGAAAGAATATAGGAATTTAGTTAGGGCAACTGGGTTTGTAATGTAGTCAGAGATCCCTTCCATGACTGCTTATTTGAGTCCTGGACTTGGAGGAACCTTGTGTGATGATACACAGCAGCACAGGCTGTGTTTGACAGTCTGAGAACTGGAAACCGAGAGAGAACTAGAGGGTCTGTGTCCAGTAACCTCACTAAAGAGGTTACTACTCATTGCTACTGAGACCTGCCTTTACCATGAAGAATTTTAGACTATTAAATACCCTTTATCTTGCAAAGAACCCCAGAGTATTTCCTGTAATGGTTGGTCACGAATAGTCGTTGACAGTCTCCTCTGAAACACAGCGACAACCCACACCTGCAACGCTGCTATTAGACCCCTCACAGGAAATATTTTGTGTGTGATCAGAATATGCTTCTGCAAGTAACGCCAGGTATGGGGGAAACAGACTGCGATCCAGCCAAGAGTGAATTCTGCTCTGCTCTTCAATCCTCTGGCCTGATTTCTAGGCTATGGGGCAGAGCAGAAGTGATCCCATTCCGAAACCCAGACTAAGACACTGGGGACCAGTTCCTCAGGTGATATAAACTGTCACCCAGCAGCACAACTAGTGTCAACTGGAAGTGACAGGCAGGTAAAGCCTCTACGGATTTCTGCTTCCACTTAGGGTGACCAGACAGCAAATGTGAAAAATCAGGAGGAGGGGGAGGGGGGGTAATTGGAGCCTATATAAGAAAAAGACCCAAAAATCGGGACTGTCCCTATAAAATCAGGACAGTGGTCACCCTACTTCCACTGCAGCTTGAACTTGAGGGATCTCATATAAGATTTCCCATTATGAAAGAGAGAGGGCAGGCCACAAATTTCAGCAGTAAAAGACAAGGAAAATCTTTTCCTTGGGGATAATTAAAAAATAAAAATAGAAAGCCAAGATATTCCAAAAAAAAAAAAAAAAAAGCCGCCTCAAACCACCATTACTCACCCACCCACTTGGGAAGTACTAAGCACCCAGCTGCTCCCACTGAAGACAATGACACTGTGAAATCAATGGGAGCTATTGGGTGCACAGACACCTGTCTGAGTTTAAGCAGCGCTAAGTATGAATTTATGAGCCTTTCACTTTTTCCAAGCCTTGACCCGATGCAGCGAGCACACACTTAGAGATTCAAAGACACATTCACTATTTATCAAGGGGAAACTGCTCTTCACTGCTGCTCTTCCTTTCTGATGATTAAAAATGGCCCCAAGGTCCAGACCCAAAGATTATGTGAGAGTGTTTGGATCTCTATGGCTGGTAAGAGCTGCGAAGGACTAGTCAGAACACGTGACGATCCCTCCCATCCCCACCATTTTTGATTAAGACAAAATTTTCATTTTTTGTCAAGTTTTCCATAGAAAATATTATTAAAACCCAAATGCTTCCCCTCCCCACTCCCACCCCCATCACCCAGTTTTAAGGGGGGTTGTTTTCTGGCGTGGGGAAACCACATTTTTTTGAGAAAAGCAGACGCTGTCCACACAAAATAATTTGTTTAGTCAAAAACACGTTTCATCAAAAAGGAGGTACAGAAATTTTTCAAGTAACCCTAGAGCTGGGTTTTGAATTGGATCCATCTACTCTTCAAGTCTTTATTTTCAAGATGGAGACACCACTAGTGGTATTATTACTATCCCTTTGCCTTCCCCCCACCTATGTTCAATTATTGAAGATTTTTTCTATTGTTATTTATGCAACAGCACAACTTAGGGTGACCAGACAGCAAGTGTGAAAAATCAGGACAGGGGGTGGGGGTAGGTGGGGGGTAATAGGAGCCTATATAAGAAAAAGCCCCAAATATCAGGACTGTCCCTATAAAATCGGGACATCTGGTCACCCTAGCCCAACTGTACCATATCATCTCTACAAACACTTGGTTTCAAGAAGCAATAAAAAGAAAGAGTTACATATGGTAACGTACATATCGAAAGTGAGTATTATTGTATCAGCTTCTTGGAAATTACCAAAACATTTGGTCAAAGCTGTGGGCAAAGTGCTGGAAATGGTCCTATTTCCTTCAAGTGAAGGCCAGGGCTTGAACACATATGAATATATTTATAATAAAGCCTGTGTAGTGTTCAGGAAAAGAGTTCCATGTATCTAAGGTAATTCCATGGCCCCAGTATCTTTAATGTACTCACTACACCCTTGTGAGGCAGGGAAGGGCTATTATATGGAGATATACCTATACCTATCTCATAGAACTGGAAGGGACCCCAAAAGGTCATAGAGTCCAGCCCCCTGCCTTCACTAGCAGGACCGAGTACTGATTTTGCCCCAGATTTCTAAGTAGCCCCCTGAAGGATTGAACTCACAACCCTGGGTTTAGCAGGCCAATGCTCAAACCACTGAGCTATCCCTCCCACGTTTTAAAGATGGACAACTGAGACACAAAGAGCAAGTGATTTGCTCGAAATCAAACAGGAACTCTGATGGAGAAGAGTCTCGAACGCAGGTCTCCAAACTCCTGTTAGTGGCCTAGCCTCTGAGCCATTCTTCCTCATACTCAGGTGGGTGTCCTGAAGTCCTCAGTGCATCTATAGAGCACATAGTGGCAGTGCCCAATTCCTCACAGTTCCTTAGGGTTTTGGCGTGCAGCACTGAAATAATCCTAATCAGATTTAATTGACTAATTTTAAACAAACAGATGAATGTGAGGAGATGGATCTTTGAGCTGCTACCCACTTCCTCGGCTTCAGAGCATGGCCACCAACAGTAAAGTCAGTTTTGCGCAGGCACAGTTCTCCAAAAAACAGCTAGGTTTCCATCTGCTGGAGTATTTGGTGGAATTTTAGGTTCCTTTCCATTTTTCTGCAGTTATTTATCAACAGACCCCAGACGGATCGCTCTATCACGATTTCTAGAGTCTATGGATAAATAACTGCAGAAAAAGGCAATCCATCCCTTGCCCCAGAGTGGGCAGATACCAGATGTCTGCAAAGAAAATACCATCAGATAAGTGTAAACAACATTTGCTAACCTACAAGTCTTGCTTTCCTTATTCTATTTCTTTAGCCCAGTCTTTTTCCCCTCTCCTTTTAGGTCTAAATCATCATCTCCCTGCCATTTTCTTTTCCCTCCATCATTTATAGTGATTTTTAAAAATTATTATTCTCTTTTCAAAGAAAGAAAAGTAGAAACACAGGAAGAAAAAAAAGCAGCAAGTCCCTTCCTCTTATGCTGGGTCTGAGATGTTTATCCCCTTTGCACTCTCCCCCCTTGCATGGTCTCTTCCCACCTTCTTTGCTCTTTGTAGGCTTAGCTCTCTGTTTCCAGAATGTTTCTATCATTCCTTCCCTAGACTCCATCTCAGTCTCTCCTGAATTCCACCCTCTTCCTCCTTGCTCTCATGATATATGGAATCTGAGACCCTTAAACAAGATGCATTTATTATAGAAAAATGCAAGAACAGACAAACAAGCTCCTTGCTTGCAACCAAACAGAACTTTACTAGTACAATGTAACATACTTCCATTTGTAAAACACCTTCTCTCTAAGGATCAAACATGCTTTCCAGGCATCCAGTCTCATAATAGCTTTGTGGGGGTAGAAAAATATTAACCCCATTTTATAGACTGGGAAAATAAGGTACAGCCAAGTTCAATGACCTGCCTGTAATCACACAGGAAGCCTGCAGCAGGACAGAGAGAGAACACATGTCCACTGATTTCCTACCCTGTACTTTAAACACAAGATGACCTTTACTTCTCTTAAGTTACTCCTCATTGTTCTGAGCCCTTAACTCAGTGATTCTCAAACTGTGGGTCAGTACCCCAAAGCAGGTCATGATCCCATTTTCATGGGGTCACCAGGGCTGGTGTTAGACTTGCTGGGGCTCGGGGCCAAAGCCCGAGCCCCACCACCTGGGGCTGAAACGGAAGCCCAAGGGCTTCAGCCCTGGGCAGTGGGGCTCAGGTTACAGGTCCCCCACCTGGGGCTGAAGCCCTTGGACTTTGCGCCCCCCACCCCGCCAGGGTGGCAGAGCTCGGGGTCAGGCTCAGGCTTCAGTCCCCCCTATGTAGTAATGTTTGTTGTCAGAAGGGAGTCGCACTGCAATGAAGTTTGGGAACCCCTACAACTTAACAAGGGCCCCCCTTTTTTTTTTTTTTAGGAGGCCTTCCCAAGCATAGTCCCAAAACATCCCCTACATTGAAGAGAACACAACCTTACCATAATTGCTTCTCCACCTTACAGACAACAGGAAGGGGGAGGCAGGCAGCCTGCAGAGAAAAGAAAAAAAGGCTACAGCCGCACCAGATAAACAGACCAGATTTCCTGTTATCAATCCAGAGTTACAGAAAAACAAGTTTCCTTAATAGATAACAACTCTTTCCCTTCCCTACTCAGGGGGGAGGGGGAGGTCTCATCTAACCCACCTGCTCCCTTTTCAGGGCTCCACAGACAACAGGAGGGCTTCCACAGCTGCAGTGTGTCAGTACTCAGGCTTGACATTAACACCCCAGCACCTAGCCCTGGGGCCAGCTTTTCAAGAGAGCTCAGTGCATGATGCGAATGATGGGTGCTGCTTGCTTTTGAAAAATCTGGGGCTAAACATCCCTGGAAGTTAACTCTGATCCTGCCTTGCTGAGTAATAACTGGAGAAAGGAAGGATAGTCCTGCCCAGCTCACTGCTGTTTGTGCTGCCCTGTCCCCACTCCTTTTCTTCATCTTCTAGTCCTCCTTTTTCGCCAGCTTCTTCCACGTTGGCCAGAGCGGTCAGAAAACTGCAGGGATGGGAAGAGCTAAGGAAACCCTCATTCATCCTGAAGAAACAAACCTGCTACCAGCTTTAATTCACATTTCACTGGCTCCTGCTGGTCAGGTGACCAGATAGCAAGTGTGAAAAACCAGCACAGGGGGTGGAGGGGTAATAAGCAGCTATAAGACAAAGCCCCATATATAGGGAACTGGCCCTATAAAATTGGGACATCTGGTCACCCTACCTGCTGAAGAACAGTTTCAGCATAAGCATTAAACAAACAGCACAGTCATCTTTATTTTTGTATGCAGTACGCGGCGTTCTGCTTTGCTTTATACCACATATAACTATCCATTGGGCTGAGTCATTTCAGGATTTTGACTCTGTGTGAAGGAGATATGCTAGCATATTTTGGGGTGTCCTTGAGAAAGAGTAAACCCTCCCGCAGCAAAGTAAAGCCCAACGAACCAGACTTTGGCCAGGTGTGCCTGTTGTTTGCCTGTTTCACACACACTCGTCCTGTGGTTCAGTTCAACAAGACAAAGAGAGTATACAGGTGCTGACTGGAATGCCTCCCCCACACGCTTTTGAAAACCTCTCTGTGCATTTAGTGCAAGCTTTAGAAATAGCCGGGTCCCGCAGGTGTAGCGTGGCCCTACCTGTCTGGTTGAGGCAAGGTGTGTTTCTTTGAACTCCCTTTCCCACATGAGTCACCCAGTTCTGGCTCATTTCCCCCTCATTTAAAAAAGGGAGGGGGAGGGTAAAGGGCTGGAGAGAAAGCTCACACCCTGAACCTCTGTAGTGGAGTGTTTGGGAAGCAAGATAGCAGGCCCCACCGTTGGAAATGAGCTTTGGCCAACAATTTTGATAAAAGCCACATACGCTGGGTTGTTGTTCCCTCACGCTTTCCAAGGGAGAGCAGTATTTTCACCTGGTTTTGCCCTAGAAATTAAGAGTGGGCTTTTCAACCGCACTCAGCATTGGCCTAACTGAGCTCTGGTCCCACTTAAGTCAATAGGCCTTTTAGCACTGACCTTTGTACAGCTGTGTCACAACGGAGCTGCTGTCTAGCTCTTTTCATTCCCCACGGTCGCTAGCCTCTGACTAGGCTGTGTCAGACGATAGCGGAAGCGGGTGGGCGCTCTTCCCTACCCCTCAGAGCCATTGGGAGAATTGATAGATGAGAGCGTGTCAGGTACTGGGAGACTACTGCAGGCTATACCAGTACCTAGGATAGGTAGGTAGATAGCAGCTGTCCGGCTTTGTTCTTGGTTAACTTAAACATTTCAGTTATATTCCATTTTGAAAATAACCCATGAAAGGTGAGGGAGGAGTCAGGGGACCACATATATGAATCCATCTGGCCTCTACCTTGAATAATTTTTTTTAAGGGAGATAATTTCATTAAGTGCTTCATCCTGCATAGATTGAAGTCAGTGGGAAAGCTTCCACTGACTTCTCACGATGCAGGTTCAGACACTAAGGCCCAGGTCCGCAGAGGTACTCAGCTGTTTAAGTCTTGGGTTTAGGGGCCTAAATCCCAGTTTTGGCTCCACTGTGATCCACAAAACTCCTGTTGCATCCTAGTTTTCAAACTCGAAGTTCCCTACATGCCTGTGCTTCTGCCTCTGGGTGTGTGCACCGCCACCTCCCTCTTGGCATCCAACCACCTATCTCCCACTTAAGCCCCACAGCGAGTCACAACCAGGCAGTTGGCCACCTCAGGCCCCACATGTGACTTATCTGGTAGGCATAGGCTGCCTACCGGCAGCAGGAGAAGGTGGAGGTGGAACAGCTCACCTATGGAACAGTTTCATCAGGAGAGGATGAGGGAGCCCCACCTCAGAATATCCCAGAGCTCAGCAGTGAAAGCATGCTCCTGAGAGGTGGGAGACCCCTGTTCAAATCCTTTCTCCCCCTCAGGCAGAGAGCGGGGCCTTGAACCTGAGTCTCCAGGCAAGTGCTCTAACCACTGGCTTTTAAAGGTATAAGGTGAGTGCCTCCTCCTCCAGATAAGCTGCCTGACTCCAAGCACCTATCTTAGAGAGGGGGCGGGGCTTAGCACTCACCTCTGTCCTCAGCATCTCCCACTGGCTGATTTAGGCCACTCCCTGCCTTGCCAGCCGGCTTTTATGGATTGCATACTTGGACACCTCCATTCAGTGTATAGTGAGTCTAGGCGCCTAACTCAGGCTTGGTGAAGGATTGCAGTGTTGGTCCTCAGTGGTTTTCTAAGTATCTCAGGCCTTTTGGTGAAGCCCAGTGAACTCAATGGGCTCACTTTCATTGACGTCAAAGAGCTTTGGATTAGGCTGCAAGGCCCTGATTCAGTCAGGTTTTGAAGCATTGCCCTCACTGTGCCCATGCCTACACTTAAAGATACGTGTGCGCTTATGCGCCTTGTTGAATCAGGGCCTAAACTCTTGAACTGTTTTGAAAATATTTACTGGTTTTTTAACCATGTTAATCAAGAGGAGATTTGGAGTCTGCTGCTGCTCTCAATTAGAAGCAAAGGTATTGATTTTAATGAGAGCTGAATTGAGCCTCTTATGATCAAAATATGAAAAGGGGGTGAGATCCACAGGGGAGGTAAAAATCAGATTGGTTGGTTTAAAAGCGCATGGCTGTAAATGGAAGCAATCCAGAGTCAACAAGTGAGTGCTGCTAGAGACAGGTCAGGGTCTGGAATGAGCTCTTTGACAGCAGCCTAATCCAGAGTCTGACTCCCTTATATGGAGATATACCTATCTCATAGAGCTGGAAGGGACCCTGAAAGGTCATCGAGTCCAGCCCCCTGCCTTCACTAGCAGGACCAATTTTGCCCCAGATCCCTAAGTGGCCCCCTCAAGGATTGAACTCACAACCCTGGGTTTGGCAGGCCAATGCTCAAACCACTGAGCTATCCCTCCCCCCTCCCTTCCAGCCCCATTGCAAGGCCCTCTTGTGTGAGAAGACTTTCCCTCCGTAACCAGGAAGAAGCGATTGGGAGGAGGCGAGGGGGAACTAACAGGGCATGGTCTAACTGGTTCAACCCAAGGAATTTTCTTCTAGGAGGGAAAAGGAAGAGAGCAGACCTCTCAGTGAGGTACACTAGCAAGCTCATTCTGAATCACTAATTAATTTAGAAAGCATTTAGATGCTACAGTCCTGGGTGGTAGAGAAAACCCTACTGAGAGTGTTCTCGCAAGGCTGATACCATTTTGACTCTTACCTAAAACGATGCATCTTTTAATTCTCGATGGAATCTTAGTTCAATCGTTGTCAAGATTAGATGTCTTGGGAGTCGCAAGAGAAACAGTGGTGCATGGTCTTATCCCACATGCTGATCAAAGATATATTTTCTCTTGCTGGCTTGATGGCAACTATAAAACAAGCTTCTCACCGTTTATTACACACAACAGATGATGCCTACATTCATGTCAATGCTGAGTCTGCATCCAAAGCAAGGGACTTAGCTTTACCTTTGTTTTTTTCAGTCACCACGTGCTCCATCAGCCAAATGACAGGTTCCCTTTTGGAGAAACTGCTGTCTATGGATCCTGAAGGCCCTGGTAATCATCTTGTCCCCACTGGCACTACTGGAGAATGGATTCCCAGGTTCCAGATAAATCACCCCTGTAATTTCACTGTAAGTTGTGTGCTGCTCTCACTCCCTTTCCACACTGAACCTCTGCCCTTTTGGAGCTGGTGGACTGCTCAATGAACATAGTTCCTCTGGATTCAATGGCTTTAAGGGAGAGCTTTGAGAACTATTCACCTTTCAGAGGTGTGTAGCTTTTCATTTCAGGTGCTTGAGTAGTCTGATGACTTGAAAACTCCTGCTCTGCTAGCCAAGCACCATAAGATCAGGATGATTCACCTGTTCCTGAAATATCAGGAGTTGGCCACTGCCAGAGGAAGATTCTCCGTCTCTCTCTTTCCCCTCCAGCCACTCACCAGTATGCATTAGCCAAGTGTGCAATGCTTGATCAGAGGTTAGCATCCCTTTGAAAGAGCTCAATATTTTAAGGATGGGGCTAACCTTAGCTTGGTATGTCAGGGCTCTCCATACCTCATAGTCAATCCAATTGTGTTGGATTTGGGAACATTAAAATGCCAGTGGACGAAATTCAGCTGGGGCATAAGTGAGCACAACTCCTGTGAAAGCTGATGAAGTTGTGTCCACAGAGCCCAGGCTGCATTTAGAGCCCAATTCCTCAGCTGCCTCCTCCTATTACCATTTTTTAAGAGTGGCATTCACCCCACCTCCCCTTTCTGTTGCATCCAGGGCATTCTCTGCCTTTCACATGGGAACAGCAGAGCTGCATGGGAGGAGAAGGGAAAGTGATGAGACTCGCATCCCCATCATCAAAAACTAAAGTCCATTAACATTCACAATAAGCAGCCTCCAGTTTGCCTGGGGCGGTGGAATTTGCATCCACTTTTACATCAGAGTCCCAGGCCGCTGCACCTGCTGGCAGTGAGGCCCAGCCTCCTGGTTAATAGCATCTGCCTTTCCTCAATAGGAACACCACACATACACAACACGGAGCCCACGCTTCAGGCTGACGTTGCTTAAGGCTATTTCTTCTTTTATTTACAAAGGCTTCATTCCAACTACATAAATTAGAAATGCATGTCTAAGCCAGCCCAGTAGTCTAGCTGTGTTACACAATGCAGGAGGGGAACATATAAATTATTTTCACAGTTAAATTAGCCCCTCATTCCTCTCTGCCTTTTCCTGCAATCAAAACCAAAAAAAAAGAGTGGGTGTCTGCGGGCAGCAAGTGTTTCAACATGGACACTTCCTTCCTTTAAGTATCTTATGATCACATCACCATGTCATTGTATTTAAAAAGGAAAGACTGGGACAGTGTTCCCAATATTCTAACATTAGAAATATAAAATGCCTTGGACATTTCAAGGTTCCTCAGAAGTCCTGACAAGACGTCAGCTGATGATGGTGGAAGCTATGCTTGCTAGTCTCAGCAGAGACCGCCCCTGCTTGAAGGAATGAACAAAAGGAAAAAAAGAGAGACAGACTAATAGGAAAGATCCAATATCTTCCTCCCTCCTCCCACCAACCCTCTCAAAAAACCCTCCCTTCACCACCTAAGTTCCTTGCATTTTAATATTTGGCCCCATTAAAATATACCAATCAGTCCTTTCCAACACCTTGTACCATTCAGCAGCTGGAAATTCAGGACAACTTCCCTATCCAGAAATGGTGCTTATACATGTGCTTATCCTTGTGCATGTGTTTCATTGCTTGTCTGAATCAGGATGGACTGAAGCACATATTTCAATGTTGTCTCAAGCCAGGTCCTATATTGGTAGCTTAGAAGAGCACACTGTAGACACACCTGAAAGTCTAGAGAGATGCAGTGCAACATAAATACATGGTTTTATTTATTTATTTATTTATTTTCATTTTTTAAATAGTGGCATGGTATTTACAAACCTGTCCCTTTGTTTAGCATGTGACTTCCCATCCAGGGCAGACTAAATCTACAGTTTCTCTTTATTCCCCAGGATTTTTCCTAGGATAAATACAGTGGCTAAGTATTTGGAGCGACAACAGACATATTAGATGTGTAACAAAGTGAGCTATTTCACAGTCATAACAATGATAATCCAGGAAGCAAACACAAAGGAGATTGTTTTTGTTCACAGCTGTAGTCAAAGAGAAATATTTTTTTGTTTCTTGGCATCTTACCATTTCAGTCAAACTGGATTCCATACTCCAGTTGTTACCAAAAAAAAGCAATTGTAAAAATGACGACTTAAATAACACAGATTTTGATGATATTTGTAATGCAGCCTGTGCAGTGGTTTCACAAGAAGAATTCAAGAAAACAAAAGCAGTCAGATTGCTCAACTTAGTACAGGAAGTGGTCGTCAAGTATGGAAATTTAGAGTAACAAAAGGCTACAGTAAAAATACAAGAATGTCTAGAAAAAGGTGGTAAAGAAAAAACCAAAACCCCTTCCTAGAAGATGTAAGACAGTCCCAGCTACATAGTTACTGTATTTCCCACCACAGCACTGATTCCATTATTACTTTTTAAAAATATAACTTAGAATGACAATGAGTTTGCCAACCAGCAGCCAACTCAAAAACTTTATGGAAAAAAAACAAACAAAAAATAACTATAATTAAAATGGGGGAGGGGGCGTCCCCACAGCAGCCAGTTTTTTGCTTTTAATAATCCAGTCCTATCCCATCTTGGCAATGCTGACTCAGGCTGAGCTCCTGGCTATATTCAGCATATTGGGAGTGGAAGTTCTTCTAATGCAGATTTGGGATTCAGCTGGAGGAATGGAAAGCCCTATAATCCAGTACCAAACCATGAAAGTCTTAGTAGCAGCAAGCTCCAACAAAACAGAGAAAAATCCCATCCAGGTGTTATGAATGATTCATACAAGGAATTTGAGATCTTCAAAGGATTCTGTCATTCCTGTCCTCAATCAATAGCCAAGCGAGTTGTGATTTAGCCTGATCTGTCTGATCTGAGAAGGTGCCTGTTTGTTCTTGAGTTAACTTGTTTTTATCTTTGCTGATATGTCTTCTCAATTGGCTGCACAGTTCCCATCACTTCAATGCCATTCAGTACACACACAAAATAAACCAAACCGGGTCCCTTCCTAGTCCACATCACACAGTAGCGGCAGGAGCAGCAGGCATCTCACATGTTAAACTCTGCCTAAAAGTGTTGACCTAGAGAGAGAGAGAGAGAGAAGTAAATAGCAGCATTCATTACAATGATGCAACTATCCTCAGATAGGCTCAGACTGCCTCCCATAACGCTGACCTCAGTTTTCTGCATTCTTATCACGTGTTCTGGCAGGTTTTCAAGGCCAGACTCTCTTTCTCTGTTGTTTTGTCTGAGTATAATCAGCCCTGGGTGTGTGCATCCCCAGTCATCCATTTGCAGAGTAAGAGCTTTCCCTCCCCAAAGGGTTGGCACTAGTCGCACTGAACTGTTAAGTCTCCCATGATGCACAAGTGAGAAGGAAAACGTGCCTACAGCAGAAGCCAGCTGAACAGCAACCATCTGCTTACGTCGGAAACAAAACCATAAAGAACTCTACGCTGCAGAACACTCTCTAGTACGCCCACTGGGACCCTAAGAGTGGACAAGAGCAGTAAATGTATTACACCGGAGATGGCCTTATGCTCTGCGGGACCTCAAGCGAGGAAGGCAGGTACTGCCGGGGGCATACTGGAGAAAATGGAGTCCTGGGTTCTTTCGCTGCTGGAAAGAATTGGGGGTGGGGTGATGGGACTAGAAACAGCTTTAAAAAAAGAAAAAACCCCCGCCCACCTCACAACAGGCTTTGTGAGCTTTCCCCTCTGCTTCTACCACCAGAGAAACTAACGTGAGCTATGAGCTGCTGAGGCTGCCAAGCAGTTGCTTATCCTTAAGATTGGCCCTGCGTCTAACGTTACAATAAGGTTATTGCCTAGTTCAACGGTTCTCAAACTGTCGGTCGGGACCCCAAAGTGGGTCGCAACCCCGTTTTATTGGGGTCACTAGAGCTGGTGTTACACTGGCCCAGGCCGAACCCCAAGCCTCACTGCCTGGGGCCGAAGCCCAAGATCTTCAGTCCTGGGCAGCTGGGCTCAGGTTACAGGCCCACTCCCCCAACCCCAGCCCAGGGCTGAAGCCCCTAGGCTTCAGCTTTTGGCTTTGGCCCCCCCGCTTGGGTGGGCTCAGGCTGCAGTCCCCCCTCCTGGGGTCACTTAGTAATTTTTGTTGTCAGAAGAGGGTCCCAGTGCAATGAAGTTTGAGAACTGTTGGCCTAGTTTAAAGCAGCTGCCAAAATGCTCCAGCCCTGTCCATCCCTCTCTCCATGAATAAGGATATGAAAGGGAATGAACACACTACATTTGTTATAGCAGCAGCAGAGGAGCAGCTATGTATAAGACATCCCAAATTCTATTTTCCTACCTGGATGCCAAAGTTAAGTCATCCATCTTCACATGGAGTTACCCAAAAACTCTCTAGGTTTGAGAGCCCAGGTTCAGAATGGGACAGCTAACTCAGGCACCTCTATTTGAAAAACTGAGCTCACAGTATCAGCGAGAAAAGCTTTCTAATACCTCTAAACTGAGTTGGGCAGGATATCCGAATTTAAAATTAAGCTGCATTCCAAATCCCTTTGGGGCAAGATAAATAAGAAGTGGCTGTACTAATTCTTCCAGAAAATCCAGAAGCTCAGAGATGGTTTTAAGTTGATACTCTGTCCCATCTGTTGAAGCATATAATGTGTCATTTGGTTTTTAACTGTCCGATGCTAGAATTACATCTCACTCTGTTGATTTATTGATGCCAATAACCTTTGACACAAACCTTAGAGTCTTCCATCTGTCTTTTTCAATGTGATTCTCAGGACCTTCGCTCTCATAGGAAGCCAAGTAAAGTGCTGCAATCAGAGGGAAGAATGATGTATTAGTGCTACTGGCATTTTAAAAATTCACCATTCTCCTACAGTGTCCTGCAGCAAAATAAAATCTCTTCATATTAGCCATCCATCAGATTATGGCTCCATAGTTCCATTACCAAGTACATCGTCACTCACAATTGCATTCAGTCAATACTAACAAAAAGTACATGAGAACAAAGACTATCCTCAGGGAAAAGAAGAAGAGCTGAGGAAACTTAAAACATAGGAAGGTAGAAGCGAACACTTGCAAAAGAAAGGTTTGAGCTCAGAGCAATATTGCTTTTTGTACTAAAGCACAGTCCCAAATTGTTTTTCTAGCAGCATCCCCTAGGTCAAAGCCTTCTTAAAGGCAAAGCAAATACATACATTTTGGATTATGTTTTTGTGCACTTGCTTCCCAATTCTTATTTGTTTTTCCATCACTTATAAATATTCTTTTGTTTTAAAGCAGGGAAAGGGGGCAAAGCCACTTTTCAGAGAACAAACACACTTTCAAAAGGTAACTCTTATTCCCTGTGTTTCTGTGGGTCATCATGTTTAGATTTGTGTAAATATGTTCCAGGACTAGGTCGTCCTTCATCAAAGGGATAACTTAACACAGGAAGAGAGTGAGCAATATTTGGCACATAATCATTTGAAAAGCAGAGCACAGTGTATTCCTTACCATCTTCACTGAAGACTGGGACAGTGAGCAAGTACTGCAGGATCTTCCGGTCCCTCTCAAACGGACACTCCACTTGCTTCCATGTCATAAACTCACTCACTTGTTTCGCTAACTCCCAAAATTTCTATAAATGGGGAGTGGGGGAAAACAAAAAACACAAGATGTATGAATTTTAGCAATCTGCTTGATTGAACATAGATAAATGAATCTGGGTTTAAATTAAGCTAATTTCCAGCCAGACTTTCAAGCAGTAACACAAGAGGGGTGGAAAAACTGAATTTCTGTCCCTGGGGAAATTCCAATATTTAGACATTTATTTTTTGTCCCAAATTGAGACAAAACCTATATTAAAATATCACAACCTTTTGCAGAATGAAGTGTTTAGAAAAAAAGCCACTTTGGAAGTGTCTGGATGTTTCATTTTGACATTTTTGATCCAAACCGAACATTTTGATGTTCCCAAATTCAAATGTTTAGTTTCCGTTTGTTGACCCGAAAAGTTCAGATTTTTCCATGATGGAAAGTTCTGCTAAAATAGATATTTCCACATGTAAAATTCCAGTTTTGACAAAATGTCATTTTCCAACAGTAAAATGTTTAATTTAAAAAGTTTTTTAATCAACCTTAAACATAAGGGCATTCCAGATCATACGATTCAGGTTCAGAAAAGGTTACTGAAACTAATGTGCTTCTATGTGCTATAGAAGTTCCCTACAAGTAGAAAGTATGTGTGCAGAACATTAATATATTGCGATCATGTATACAGGCCCACACCACATGGAGAATTTAAAAAGCAGAACCCCCAAAGACTGACTTGTACTACGCAGCTAATACAACACCCCAGCAAGCAGTGGAACGTAGCAACTAAAGATGGTTGGGAACTAGAATTTCCATTCCATGGGAAATTCTGATGTTTCAAAAAGTTTATTCCAATTTGGAAGGAAAGACTGAAACATCAATATTTCCTGCAAAACAAAAGTTTTACTTCTAGTATATTAAAATATATAAATAGTTAAAATTAATATAATATAATATTTAAGTTTAGATAAAATGAATTGAAACTATCAAAACTGATCGTTGTGCCTTTTCCATCATCCCTATTTAAAAATTGGCAACATCGACACATTTCTACAAAATGTTTTGATTTTGACAAATCTGTATTTTTTGACAGAAAAGCATTCCATCAAGATTTTTGACCATCTCTAGTAGTAACTGGTAAACGTACTAAACTTTTGGCCTAATTTTGTTCCCAATGAAAGCAGGATCAAGAACTGGATTATGTTTTCTAATCAGGGAGTTAAAGGAGTGGCAATTAAGTAATATCCAGTTCTAAATAAAATGTTCTACTCACTTCAAAATTGACATGGCCGTTTGGAAGGCGATTGGCACAGCCCTCGTTGAGAAAGTAAATGTCTTTGATTAAGAGACTGAAGAAAGGTATCACGATCTAAAGAAAGAACAAGAGTCCACCTTTAGTAGGACACAGAATCGAGAAACAACAGTAGTACCACATGTATGAAAAGTTAAGTCACCTTGTATAACAACTAAACATCATACTGAAAAGCCAAAGTCTGCAAGTGTTCCTTTCATCTTGTGGGCATGCTGCATTTTAGAATACATGAAGTAAAGATAACAGAGAGTCCTGTGGCACCTTTAAGACTAACAGATGTATTGGAGCATAAGCTTTCGTGGGTGAATACCCACTTCGTCAGACGCATGATGGAGATAAGTAAAGATAGTTATCACCCCACTCAGTCTAGTCTCTTTAGTTTCATCTCAGTTCCACCTCCTTTCTTTGTCCCAGACTCCTTCCATCCACTGTGTCTCTGGAAAGCCTCTAGCGCTCTCAGAATTCCAGTTAATCTATCTATTTTCATGGCCATACTTGTCAACTGAGCACACAATGTACATTCACTACCTCTGGAGTGACAGCTGTCTGCCTAACGTGCTCCGTTTCTGTTATAGTGGCCCTCATTAGTTTGAGTTTTCCTCACCCATGCTTGCAGACTCTAGAACAGGGGTCGGCAACCTTTCAGAAGTGGTGTGCCGAGTCATTTTTTCACTCTAATTTAAGGTTTCGCGTGTTTTAACATTTTTAGAAGGTCTCTTTCTATAAGTCTATATCATATAACTAAACTATCGTTGTATGTAAAGTAAATAAGGTTTTTAAAATGTTTATGAAGCTTCATTTAAAATTAAATTAAAATGCAGAGGCCCCTGGACTGGTGGCCATGACCCGGGCAGTCTGAGTGCTGCTGAAAATCAGCTCATGTGCCACCTTTGGCACACATGCCATAGGTTGCCTACCCCTGCTCTAGAATGTATACATTCAGAGGTACCTCACTTCTTGTTTGTGCATTATAAACAGGTATCTGCATGTTAATGCCCAAGTTAGAATGCTGTGGAGAGCTGAAAAAATACATCAACAGCGATAAAGCCCAAAGGGCTGATGGTAGTGTTGCCGTATGGAGGTCACTTCTGCAACCAAAGAGGAATACTTTTTCCTATAGACTCTGCTCTATGCCCCTCAATCTCCTTTGAAGGTAGGACAAGAAGTAATGCATTTATTTTGCAGCAAGGAAGATTTAGATTAGTTATTAGGAAAAACTGCCTAACTATAAGGATAGTTAAGCACTGGAATAGGCTTTCAAGGGACATTGTGGAATCCCCATCATCGGAGGTTTAATAACAGGGTAAACACCTGTCAGGATCATCTAGGTATATTTGGTCCTGTCTCACAACAGGTCTCTTCCAGCCCTACATTTCCATCTTTCTATAAAGGCTCCTCTTTCCAACCCGGACAGGATCATATGACTCTGTTTCAGCCAATGGCTAACAAATGGAGCTAGCCAGGAATGATTTCCTGACAGAAAATGCAGTTCCTGAAAAATCAAAACTTTTCCATGGGAAAATTGAACAGAAGTACTTTGTTGTGGGTCAGTTTGATCCAAAATCAGAATATTTCATTTTGTTGAACTAACCCAAAAAGTTTAGTTTTGAAACAATTCAATAGAACTATTTTCCTATGGGGCTCTCTTTCTTTATATTGGGCTGGGCTCCCTGGAGGACTAAATCTCCCATAATACAATACAGATTTCTTTATGACCAAGCTTTCTGTGGCACATCGTTGGAGTCACAAGACTGGGTGCATCAAAGGAGATGTAGGTCTGGCTAGGGAACCTGGCCCATTTGGGAGAATGGTGGTACCAGGGTCCTGAACTACAGCTCCCATGAGGCCATGCACCACAATGGGGGGGAGGGGGGGGAGGAGAGGAGAGATTCCGGGTCAATTCAATAAACCAAAATGAAACATTTTGATTTTGGTAAATTTTCTAAGTTTGATCATAACAGAAATTCTGAACTTTTACACCTTGATTTGTATTCAAACAGGCTCTTAGCTCTCAAAACCCATATTTTATTTTTAAGTGCAAAACATGCATGAGCGAGCAGAACGTCTAAGTATCATCCTGCCTTATAGTTAAATTTATTCTATAAACACGAAGATCGGGTTTATTAATCCTGACATGCAGAGTCAATATTATAAGAAGTTGATGAATTATTTAGTAACTTGCCTCTAAGTGGAGGTAGGTTAGCAAGCTATTTGGCTCCTTTCCAAGAGAAATTCAAGGGATGCAACAAAGATTCTGCATTAATGTATGTCCAAGTCCTGGTTATTTCTCAAACACTGGTTTATTGCGAAGAGGTTGTATCTTTCTTTGCCTCCATTTCTCAGTAATATTACAGCTACTCTTGTGTTTCAAGAGAGGATTCTTGGCCTAACCTGACTAGGTCACAAAGATACTTTGTTATTCTTGGCTATTCACACTAATGAACCCCAGCAAGGCACCTTTAAAGCTGAACTGGTAAAGGTCATGCAGAGAAGAGACGTTTACTCTAGAAGAATGTCTAGATTAGCGCTTGTGTTCCCCATTTTGACTCACGTTGACTAGTGGACTAGAAATGCTAGTCTAGACATTCCAAACACAAACATTTGGGGTTTAGGACACAAGTGCTTGTGGTTTACCCTAGGCAGAGTCAAACACTGGAACAGGGTAATCTTCACACAATTTCCATTCCGCCTGCCCAAGTCCCCATTTCAAAACAAGATAAGAGGAAAGTAAAACTGAATGATACGCAATACAACGGCAGCAATTTCCTCCTATTCTCATTCATCTATAGCATTATTACTAAAATTAATCCTTCTGGATCTTATGCTACTGCAAAATCAGTGAGGGGAACTGGGCTTCGATATGAGTACAGCACTTCTTAATATGAATACAAATAAAATCCCATGGGACCTGAAACAAACCGTTTTTTGTTTTTACCAAAGCCCAAGGATACACAGCACTTTAAAACAGCTACAATGGTACTAAGCAGGGACCAAACTTTCAGTCTAATACATCTTTGACCCAGGGTAATATGTGAAAGATACACTGAGCTTTTCCCTCCAGTGTCTTTCATCCAAAAAGCCCCAGTCCATCTAACTGTTTGCAGTCTGATCCTGTTTTTTTGTTTGTTATTTTGCTGCAAAGAATCTCTCAAAAATTGATCCTTTTGTAAAGCAGAATGAAGAGGAATTAAAAAAAAACAGCAGCAGTGTAAAATGGATATTTGTGTCTGCCACTGCAGGCAAAACAGAGATGGCAAGACATACGTGTAGATAGAAATCATTTTCTTCGTGGGGGTTTTAAGTTGTTTAAAAAAAATATATTAAATAAGCCAAGTTTTAAAAGAATAAGAGTAGAGCCTGTTGTGCATCCACTACCAGTGGTTCTCAAACTGTGGGTCAGGACCTCAAAGTGGGTAGGTCTGGCTTAGACTTGCTGGGGGGCCCAGGGCTGAAGCCCGAGCCCCACCACTTGGGGCCAAAGCTGAAGCCCAAAGGCTGCAGCCCTGGGTGTCGGGACTCAGGTCACAGGCCCACTGCCTGAGGCTGAAGCCCTGGGGCTTTGGCCTCCCCCTCCCAGGTGGCAGGACTCAGGTGGGCTCAGGCTTCAGTCCCCCCTCCTGGGGTCGTGAGAACCCCTGCACTAGACTATTATTTATTTTTCTCATGATTACTAGTCCCTATGGGGCACTCATCAAAATTTCCACTTTCTTTCTGCCTGTTCAAGACCTACATTAACATGAATCTGCCTCTCTCAGTGTATATCCCGCATGCAAATAGCATGGAATGCCTTCAAGAGAGCCTTCTGCCTCCAATACCTATGACATTTCTCAGGGCTCTTCAGGTTCAGACTAGTCACCTTTGTACTAGCTTTCATTGTCTGCAGATATGCTAACTAGCTTTCCCTGGAGGTGCTGGTACCGAAAGGTCCTCTCCCAGATCTCCTTCCCTTCCACAGAAACACTGGTGTCCGGAGGAAGTGGGGAATGGAAGAAAAATCACTGGGGGCAATTAAAAAAAAAAAGTATAGTGTGTGAAATGCTCATGAAAGGAGTCAGATTGAAACTCCTTGAGACTGAATTTCATCTACAGGGTAGCACACAGCATGAGTGCACCAGTGCATGTTTCCTCATACTGTCCCACTATTGCTCCTCAGCTCCAATCTGGAAGGACCAACAAATAAGGACAACAAAGTAGCTCAGCCACTCTTCCTTTCAAACCTTGGCCTTTCCACCTAGACTGCTGACAACGGAACCAGGTGCCATTCGTGATGTTCTCTCAGATGTAGGCACCTACCCACTGGGACCTGTGCTGAGACCACTAATCCTACTTCATTTAGGATATGAAGATAGTAACCCCTTTCAGTCAGTATGAACCTGGACTGGGCTTCCAGCTGAAATCATGAGGTGAAAGGATCTTTATCCCGAGCCCTCTAATCCCATTTCCCATTTCTTTCCCTGTGTGTTCTCAGATACCATTACAGAGGATAAAGTCTTGTTCTTGGTGATCCACTACACAAGCCTCATGGGTGGACAGAGACCCACGGTTGAGGCACATATTTTAAACGAAGCTGACTGAGGTTAGTGCCTTAGAATTTGAATAGCTCGAGAACAGCTCACCACATAGCTTAACAAGCACATTTCATTACTGTCCATTTTCTAAGTGATTCACGAACTACCTTCTCTCTGTTGCTATGCGCCGTCAAGGACCTCTGAGCTGCCCCACGCAGAGCGGTTCGGTAATTGTAAAAATTGCTAGAAGGGTCCATCTGATGCTAGAAGTGGGAAGAAATGTAAATAATGAGCTTCGGAGATTTAGTGCCAATACACGTACAGTGCTTTTCACTAGAGAGGCTAAGTTTAGAACCCAAGAAGTCTATTGAATTGCATCACAAATACCATCTTTAAAGTACAGCTAAAACAAATCTACTGTTCTGTGAGATCCTTACACAGGGAAACTCACTTTTAAAGAATGCCCAGTGAGCAAGTACAAATCAGGCTTTCATAGAAGCAATACTGTGCATCAGTCAGACTTGCCACACTTCCTCCCAAAAAAACTGTACTATCAACTCAAATTCCAAGGCTAAAATTCTGCTCTCAGAGCCATACAATGGGTCTCAAATCATGAGACCAATAGTCTGCTCTTCTAGTGTGTGTAACTTGCTGTGAGATTAATAGGAGTTGCACACATGTACTGAGAGTCACATTTTCTACCATACAAATTGTTTGAAAAATCTCAACTGGATTGCCAATTAATTCACAATAGTTAACACATTGGTAAAAGCAAATCTGAATCCCTAGGTTAACACACAAATTTGTAACCTAGAATGTTCATGTTGCCCTCTACAAATGTGTTAGCTACCTTGAGTTCGTTAGCAGTCAATGAAATTGAGATACAACCCCCCCCCCTCCCCCCAACTCTAGTGTACACACACCCTTAAGGGTTAAATTCTACCATTCAGATTTGAAAGCAGAATTTTTCTTGATTTATTTACTCTTCAACCACAACCACAACCCTATTGCACACCTCTAAGCTAAGAAGAATTACCCACAATTTCAAGTTCCAATTGAAAAAATTTCAACTAGTTCCAGTTGGCAAGTAGGTTTTGCAATAAAACTGCAAAGTATATTGAGCGGCTGGCTCTTCCAAACCCAAAAGGGACCCAGCAGGAATTAACAGAGACCAGAAGTCAGTTGAAGGACTCCAACAGAGTGCATGAATTTGCACTAGGGACATGCACACATAAAATTTCATTCAATATCCAATAGGACAGGACTCAGTAAGACTCACATTCCAGAACAGTCAAACCGACACAGTGTGAACCCGTATCAGTTAAACATACCTCAAGAATGTCAAATTTGGCCGTCTTGACTTTTGCCCAGGTCTTCTTTAGCCGGGAGACCGGACTCATGTTCATACCAGCTTTATCAGAGAAAGACAATTTAAAAATGTAATAGAACAAAACTAGTCTAAGAAAAACAAAGTAACTAAGATGCAAAGTAATTCTACAATGAAAGTGCTATTAACAAAAGAAGACTTTTCATAGGAGATATAGCCATTTCTAGGTATTTTACTATCAATATATTTACAGTATAACAGAAACAGCAGTACCCATCAATTCTACATGTTATTGATAGATCTTTATTTTTCCCTGTCTGGCTAGGGATGGGTTCCATGTATCTTAACCCCAGACCATGTCCAATAAGGATAGGAGATTAATAAAAGGTATCCCATTATGATACTTTAGGATGAGAGTTTACTAAAAAAAGTGGGTGATGAGATCTGAAAAGTTACAGTGTAAAAATTGAGGGCAACCTCATTATTCTCCTTAAAGTGTGGTCAGTAAATTATCTGAATACAAGTCTATGGGCTTCTATTGCATGCAATGCAGTCATCAAGCCAAGCAACATCAGCTACGTCGTACAGAATAGACAGACCTCTCACTGGAAATCTAGAAGTAGGGGCTGCCCATGCTACATCTCACCTCCCCTATGCAGATGCAATGAGGCTAAGTGAAGGGTCACCTTTATACTCTTTCAATATACAGTGTCTTTGACTATTACATACAATGGTCAGTGGAGCCTGAGACGATGACAACTCCTCTTGAAGTCAACAGGAATTTTGAGTTACTTCAAATGGGGATAGATTCAACCCCACTACTCCAAACACTTGAGCATAAAAATAATTTTACCCCTATAAGTAATACAATTGATCAGGAGGATCAGGGCCATTGCTGAGAAGCCAGTGCACCCCAAGGAATGGGGTTGGAGGGTACTGAGCTTTCTGAAGCATATATCATCCAATGAGTCTTTAAAACACTAAGTCATCTCTCTTGTCCTCTCTTTTTAACGGTGTAATTAAAGGTAACTGTAGCTTGAACTAGAACACTCTTTTCCAATCTTTTATAAATGTATAATATAACAAAGATATTTATCTACTCTCTATCATTTCCTTCCCTTCCCACCCTGCTGGGTACTGTAACTAGAGAATAGGCTCCCATATTTAAGCATCCAAATGATGATTTTTTTTTTAATCTTTAGATTAAAGACAAGGAAAAACTCTCCCATAAATCCCCAGCCTTTATACTCACAAATAATCGCCATTAAGGAGTTAAAGTTGCCAATGTTAAAACACTCCCTGGCCACGTCAATGAAATATTCTATCATTCTTGCTCTGTGCTTCTTCTTCACAGGCTGCGAGAGACAAATAATAGTGTTATTCTTTAGCAGGAAAGGGAGACCTCCGTTGGACTCCAAAAAGGGATGACACTATTGTTAAACATCTCTTCTGTAGGTGCTGCAACTTCACACTGTGTTCTACAAATAGACCAAACGGCATTTCTTACTCCAAAACACTTCTGAGAGGAGAAAGACAAACCAAAGTTGTTAAGCAACTTCAGGACAGTGAGGGCCTGGGGAATTATTGGAGAGGGAGCCTTACGAAGGATTTGTGGAAGGAGGTATCTAAAGAAGAGAGAAGGCGGTTGATAAACAAGATGGGACAGAGGCTCTTCTAGGCATAAAGGAGAACATATGATGGTGGAGGTGTAGAAGAGAGTGGAAGAAAGCCAAAGGGAGAGTAATGAAGCTAATGATGCTTCATAGTTTCAAAAACAGAAAATTGTTGTGTGCCAAGGAAAAGGACTTGCTCACCATGCAGATTTCTGTAGCAACTAAGTAGCTGAGTCTGTTAAACCATTCTACATAGGCTTCCAGGTTACGGGTCTTCTTTCGATCAGCATAACAGCTCTGAAGAAAGAAAGGGAAAACACAACCTCGTTAACTTATTCTGCATTCTTCTTCGAGAGAGTGAGATTCCTAATCTGTAACTTGGCCACTTTAAGATTTCACCCAGTCAGATATCATAAGGTAAAAAACGGGTCAATCGCCAAAGAAAACTCAAGGAGATGCAGAAAAGTGGTGTTATTTGGTGACATTTCTCTGAGGCCTTGATTCAGAAAAGCACACGTGCAGGTAGCTGCTTATGTCCCATTGAAGTGCTTTGCTGAATAATGACACTTAAGCACTTTGCTGAATCAGGACTAAAGCAATGCTGAATCATAATGCAAGGGGACGCTGTGGTGCTGGGTTTTGAATGAGATATAAAGTTGAGTCCTGACCACTCATTTGGCATGTCAATTCCAGTGTCTAGGCCCAACCAGCAGATTACATTCTGCCTTCTTAAAATTCTCCCAGTAATTTCAGCTGGAGTCTTATTCTTCCTTTCCTGTTCTGTGCTATTAGGTAGTGCATTGGAACAGTTCCCACAATTCATTCCAGAGGGTCTGAGTAGCAGTGGGTGGAGAGATTTTCATTATCTATAGAAAAGCATTTCAGAATCCCAGCTGGATAAAAGCTATTATATTCTGTTTGCCACATTTGAGGAGAACAGGTAATTACAGTACGAATTACATGGCACAGTCAACATGCGGATCATAAGCATCTCTGGAACATGAGCGAAAGAAGTAACAGCTCCAGCACAGTTAGTTAAAAGCAGTTTGTCCTTGCCCTTCATTCTATAACTCAGAATCCTCTTCAATACATCTTTTCAATACCTGCAAAAAGGACTGCAATTTGACCCTCCTCGGTTTCTTTCAAATAGCTCAATTTCCTAAAAGGACAGGAGGGGAATAACGGATGGGGCAAGTGTCAAGGTTGAAATGCATCTCATCTTGGCTATAGACCACAGAACGGATGGTCAAGAGAAACCATTCCCAGGGCTAGATCCTCAGCTGGTGTAAAAATCACTGAAATCCATTTAAGTGAATGGGAGTTTGTTTGCCTGAGCAAAGACAGAACATGAGCTGGATTTGCTCCCTAAACGGACAATGATTCACACAAAGTAAAACCAGAAAATGGATATTTTTAAAAAGTTCAGCTATCAAGCATATTCATGCTGATATCTATCTAGAGTTAAGAGTATTCTAACTATCCTGTATAGTGCTTATGGGTCAGTATAGGATACCATTCCAGTTCCACAACTGCTCTCGTTCCCCTCCATTCACCTGGTCATTGTCCAAAGGATCCTTTTGTACAAACGCCTGGACAAATTCTTCTGGTCCAATGTAATTGAGCCTCTCCTACAATTAAAAAAAAAAATTAAAGCAAGCAATCATTTCCCTTGCCGATTTTTATTTCAAACAGAAGCAAACAGTAGGAAGAATAAAATTGTGGTTGGAAAATACATATATGAATGACCTGGCAACAACTTACCAGCTCTATGTGAGTCAGCTGCTGGGCTAACATGTAAGGGTCATTGCAGACAGTGATTATGTCCCTCTGTATGGACTGAGGTTTGGTCTTCAGGACTGTCAGTCGATCTGTGGATGTTGCATTGATTTTTGCAAGTACTTCTTCATATTGGCTAAGAGAGGCAAGTTTTCGGATCAGGCTCTGGATGATTTGCTGTACGTTCTTCCGATACATCTGCCATGACACAAGACAAGCAAAGGATATTCCCAGAATATGAAAGGCTATTAAATTCCTGATGGCACTAAGATAATGAGTATCCATCAGAATGAAGCTATCAACTTAGAAACTCACAGAACCAAGTGTATTCTTACAGCAACCATTGCCAAATTAGCACATTAAAGAGCATGCATTTAACATGTAGTCCTTGGGAGCACTTAATTTAAGGTTTGATTGCTTTAGGGATTCAGTGGTGTTCTCACCAGTCCAAGCCACAACAGAAAGGGAAAGTACTTTCACCTACAGTGTAAAATGAAGCATTGTCCATCTGGGTAAAATAACATCTCCCACTGTTTAAGGCAGTAAGGAAAAAACCTAATCCATGAGTTTAAAGTGTAGTCATTCTATGATGCTATGGACCGAATTCTATTTTCACTGGTGTAAATCAAGACTAATCCCATGAAGTCTAGGTCTGCTCCTATTAATGTCAAGAGGAGTTTTGCCATTGGCCTCAGTGGAAGCAGTTTGCAAATCTACATACAGAGCTTTGCACAGGTCTCTAACATCAGTCGGGGAAATTAATCCACAGTTGAGCTAACAATAATTACAAAATGGCAGTCTTCATTCACAGCTTAGGGAACATCTCTCCGCTAAAAGGCAGGGGGTGATACGCCTGCTAAATTACTCTGATATATGCAGCAGTCCACAAAACACTGCCATCCCTGCAGCTTTCTTTTGGGACCTCTTGAGAAGCATGAACATGACAAAGGCAGGTTTGGCATGGGAGTGGCATGACTTTTGACCTGGGTGTGTGTGATATAGTCATTTGGGGTGAGGCGGAGAACACACAACAATGGGTCTAATCCGTTATGGAACAATCTTATGCCCCTGATTTTCCAGCACAAACATATGCCCTCTTCATCAGAGAAATGTAGTCAGTTAGGATGATAGGCTATGCAAATTAAAGAGTAAAAATATTTGAAGAGCCCATGATGTGTTTGGCAAATAGAACAAGGCATCATGAACCAACACAACTGGGACACTGATTGAACATTGACCGTGTGAACCTGAAAACCCTTCTCACAGCCAAATCTGTGTCACAAGTAGGAAGATTTGGGAGCAATTTTCACTGTGATACCCACCTCCTTACACCCAAATTCAGGAACAGATAAAAATATTGTTTGAAACTTGTTTTCAATCTGCATTATTGTTTCAGCAATCAAAGCAGAACATAAATGAGCAGTATTCAAAGAAACACAGCAAGAAGTTCAGTATAGGAACTGGCACCATTCTGGTTAAAACGGCAGAGAAGGAGTCTGTGGTTTTACCTCTCCCTCTGCTCTGCGGGGCATTTCCCCGTCAGTCAGGCCAGTTTGTTGCAGATGCTCGCAGTTTCAGCATCTTTTTAGATGTTTATGATGTACAGGGGACATTTTTATAAAAGACAGCCCTGAGAAATCCCTACGCTGAGAGCAACTATCGCAGAAATAGAGGCAGATAATGGGTTTCTACTTTAGAATTCAAGCTGCGGGACCTGATGGCACAACACATTTTTATATATGGCTGGTACAGCATCATTGCTTGCGACCTGAGATGAAACATATGGTGAACACATTACAATAGATGGATCTTCTGTCCATAAGTAGTTTATCCCGCTGATTTTGATCACCCTAATCTTAAATGTCTTTAAAACAATAACATTCATAAGAATTCTTATGCAACTGTATGCTTGTCTCCCTCCCCTACAGGGCCACAGTTCAGCAAGGCACTCAGGGAGGTGCCTTGTTTTTTGTGTAAGAGTAATCCCATTGACATCAATGAGACGTTTGCACATGCTTAGGTGCTTTGCTGAGTTAGGACCACTATTTAGCATGCGAGATCTGTCGCTCTGTCTCTCACAACTGCATGATACTCTATATATTTACCTTAAACCACAGAATATACATGATCTAACTAGAACCATAACTTTAAAAAAAAAAAAAAACACAGTCCATTTGTCAGTCTAAACACAGCTGTTTCCTCTCACCCAGTTGCGTATAAGACAGCTGACGAGTTTTTGTAGTGTAACTTTTGATTCTGCATTTTAAAAAAGGCCTTATTGTGTCTAAGTTCCCTCACCACACACATAAATAGCATGACCACATATGGAAGACTTACGTAAAACAGAAAGAGCTACACACATACTTTCTGTGCTACACAATAACAAGACAAACACTTTGCAACTCTCGCCCACTCAGCATATTTGAACATTCCACATATATATCACCCCTTGGGCAATACACAATTTTTATTTCAACTCATCAACCACATTGCTGACTTGTCTCTCCACTCATAAGTTATGCAGCAACCCAAGTTGTGAAAAATAAGATCACTCCCATAACTCATGTTGTTCTGGGTCTCAGTTTTTCTGAAGGGCCCTTTTAAATATAATGGCACCATCACATTTTGGACCACTACTACTGAGTCTGTTATGGAACAATGAAGGGAGGAATCAAGCGCTGGGAGGGAGGGGGAGAAGCAGGACAAGGCGGCGCGCTCAGGGGAGGAAGTGGAGGCAGAGCGGAGGCGAGCGGGGGGGGGGGG
>QXTE01000172.1:2615252-2699125 GCA_003942145.1 Platysternon megacephalum
TTTTTTTTTTTTTTTTTTTTTTGGTTTTTTTTTTAAGGACTCTTCTTCTCATTCAACTTTTTAAGAGTTCACCAAAACATTTTTATTCATAATTAAGGCTGCGAGTCTGTCACGGATTGCATGACTTTCCATGGCCTCCGTGACTTCTGCAGCCCTGGACCAGCAGCAGCAGTTTGGGTGTGTGGGAGGGGGTTCAGGGCTAGGGGCAGAGGTTTGGGGGGGCACTTACCTGGGGTGGGGGGCCCCCCTGCAGTGCCTAGGTGGCAGAGGGACGAGGTCTCCACGCTGCATGCTGCCAGCAGTGCTCAGAGACCCTGCCCCCACAGCTCCCATTGGCTGCGATTCCCGGCCAATGGGAGCTGCAGCAGCCGGCGCTTGTGGTGGGAGCAGCGGAGGAGCTCCTGCCCTGCCCCAGCCTCCGCCACCTTGGAACTTCAGGGACGAAGACCCGGGTAGGGAGCCCCGCCACCCTCCTTCCCCCAGCACCAGCGGGGGTCCATGCCACGCCCCCTGCCTCCCCCAGCATGGGTCCCAGCCAACGCCAACTCTTCCCATCCTAGTTAATACTGTCCCTTTAGAAACGATCCTCCTTGACATTGCTATGCCTCTCCTATGGGTTTTAAAGATCAAAGGCCTGATCCCGAAAAGCATCCTCACATTAATTCAATGTAAAGGTTCACATCAGGAAGGATTTTCAGGGTCACACCCAACTTCCTCCTAGAAAACCTTAAAATAAAATATGGAACTAAAACTTACAAGCAGCGTCTGCTCACACAATTATTCCATTCTGTAGCCAAAAATAAATATTCTCCCAAGAACTCAATATGGATACTGGGACTCAGACAGGAGTTCTCAGCACAAAGGGCTGGTTAGGACTTAGGTTTTTTTAAGTGTTCATCTGCACCTTAGGCATTGGACAAAACATTACATTCACATTCATAAAATTAGCTCCATAAACAATGCTACCTACCCAGAGCTGCTACATACTGTTAATAAATAACCAGCAATATTTTACTCTAGCCAAGATATTAAACTAATGCTTCCTTTCCAACCCTCTTGTGCTCAAGATAACTACCTCATCGCCATTGGCTATTCGTTGTGCCAGCTCCTTTAAGTTCCTCATAATTCTTTCATCTCGAAAATCATACGGAAACGTCTCTGTCCACTCAGTCAATAGCTGAAGGATTTTGGGTGCAATTTTTCGTATCCGGCTCTAGAAAAAAAAAGTTATATGGAACATCAATAAAACAAATATTGAAACCAATTTAATTACAATCTACTCATTATGGATTACTGCAATTGTGGAATATAACGACATGGAAGTCAGTTAAAACTTGAAATGTAATTTAACTTGGCATTGGATTAAGTATGCCAAAGCACATTGACTTCATTGGGTTTTGGACCAGTCCATCAGTGAACTGGCCAATTTAAAAAGAGTAAATTCTATCAGTATAAGAAAAATCCTAGATGCTAGATATGGTAGTGTCTCCAAAAGCTACTATAAACATTATCTAACAATTAGTTATAACATCTAAAGAAATGCCTAAGGCCTCAATTCAAGACTTATGCACATGCTTAATTAAGCATGAGTATGAACTCGGTGGGACTACTTACATATATTTAATGATTGTTAATTATTTATACTGTGATAGCCTAAGAGCCTAGTCATGGACCAAGACCCCATTGTGCTAGTTGCTGTACAGACCAAAAAAGGACAGTCTCTGTCCCAAAGAGCTGACAAAGTAATCCTGCAAAGCCTCAGGCAGGTGCTTAACGTGAAGCATGCAAGTACAGGTCTGTGGCATCTTAGGTGCATTTAACATGGGCGATTTCAGCTTTACGCGGTTGGCAAAAACAAGAAAAAAAATTTAAAAAAGAGAAAAATAATTTAAATACTGTTTCTGTAGTGCAGGCGATTCTGCCCGCCATTATACTCAATGTAATTTTGACTCTACGTGGTTTTCGCTTTAGGCGCTGACCACGGAACGTAACCCCAGCATAAGATGAGACAGACCTGTATAGTCCCACTGAGTTCACACTCATGTGCTTAAAGTTAAACATGTGCCTAAATCTTTGCAAGATTGCAGCCTAGCATGTCAAGATGTATATAGCACATCTTTAGTACCATATGAATTTTAAGGTACGATCTAATATATATTATTAAATATATTCATTTCTTTTTCCTACTCTCTCTCTCTTTATTAAAACAAGTTAAAACTAAAAAAGTTACTTATAGTGCACTGAGATTTTGGAAATGAAACAAATGTCTCAGCAGAGACGGTTTTCATTCATTAGGGTTCTGTTGAATTCAGTGCCAAAACCTCCCCTTGACTTCAGCGTGTGCAGGATCAAGCCGCAAATCACACTTGCTAATGATTGGTTTTCAGTATATCCAATCCTGTAGCAAACCCACTGATCAGAAGTGTTCTACCTTGGCATAGAGAAAAAGCGTTTTGAGTCAGATTTACAAAATGAGACCTAACAGGTTTAGCAAGAGACCTAACCTTGTCAGTCCCAGGCTCGCTTAGTCTCTGATGCTCCATGCACAAATGGCAAACCTTGGCCATTAGCTCATACGGGTGCATGAACAGCCGCGAACTGAGCAGGAAGGTGAATATGTATGTCCTCTGTAGGAGAGAGAGAGAGAGAGAGAGAGGCAAAATCATCACGCATTTCATACTCCCCACTACAACATTACTTTCAACTCAATTTTTCATTCTTTATCATTCAGAGTGCAACTTTGTGTATGGCTTGTGGTGAGAATGGCTGATACTACTGCAGAGGTAAGCACTTAATTGTAACGAATGTCACCTCTCCATAGCCACTACAGTATTACATAGCAACTACTTGAGGCTAATTACGCAAGACTAGACAAAAACAAGGCTGGCCCATGGCAGGGCAGGGCTCGCTTGATTGTCCCTTTGTGACAACAGTATATAAAAGTATCAGAGGGGTAGCCATGTTAGTCAGGATCTGTAAAAAGCAACAGAGTCTCCTGTGGCACCTTTAAGACTAACAGATGTATTGGAGCATAAGCTATTGTGGGTGAATACCCACTTCGTCAGACGCATGTCATGACGCATGCGTCTGACGAAGTGGGTATTCACCCACGAAAGCTTATGCTCCAATACATCTGTTAGTCTTAAAGGTGCCACAGGACTCTCTGTTGCTTTTTACAGTATATAAAAGTTCAGCACCTGAAATTACTCAGAGCACAATTTCAGCTCCTCTTCCCTTGCTCTGCAGTAAACTTTTGTGACCTAAACTAATAGGTCACATAACTCATTCTAGCAGAGTGATGGAGTATAGCTCAAGAAACAAAATCCAAGCTAGATGCAATGCCACTGTTGGGCATAGCGATCTGTAAACAGGGATGTACAGCAAAAAATAAAATACATTTTGTGGCCCAACTTTGTTACTATGAACTCAACTAAGGCTCGCAAAAGCAGAGCCATTTAGATTGTGGTTGGCATCATTCACCCCACCCCCATTACGGGGCCATTCCCAGTAACAAAAATTACATTTTGCTTTTCCCTCCAGATTCCTCCCATTCAAAGGTGTGTCAAGCAGAGCTGATTTAATTTGCAGGGTGTATAGACTTACATCAGGATAGTAATCAACATTGGGTACTAAGTGCTGGATGAGGGCTTCCAGAGACCCTGACAGGAGATTGTTGTCATGGTAATAGAGTCCTCCACAGTTGTCCTCTTTTGACTGATACAGGTTTCTGTTGTAACCACTGCTGTCAAACATAGCTACAAAGGGAGGCGTTTGTGGCATACTTTCCTGAAGGAAGGCACAAAAGAGACACACAATAGAGTCAGAACAGGCCTTTGACACCCATTTCAAAAGACTGTATCACAACGGAACACTAAGGAAATAAAACCCTGACACAAAGTGATAAAAGCTAGATCATCTCTCACACACAAACCCTACTACACCTGAACTGCTCCCGAGGTAAAACCAATTGCGAGTGGTGCCCTTGCTTTATCTGTTATGATTATGAGGTAATTTTGCTTTTGTTTTTTGTCATTTCTGTGTCACCTTATCGGGAGAAGGCAGATGTTAGAAACGGGATCTATTGGGTAGGGGGTAGTTGGCAGCGTGCGGGAGGGGAGGGAGAGGAGAGTTGTTGGAGGATGTTTTATGAATTAGAACTTTCTATAAAACCTATTTGCTATATAGTGGCAAAAATCCGTGATGGGCCAAATTCTGCCTGCAGCATACTTGGATAAGTATTCACTTTGCCCAATAAGACCCCTGCATATGTGGCCAAGGGGAAAAATTTGGACCGTCAACATTTAGGGGAACATTCCACTACATTACTTTCATTCTTGTTCAGTAGTAAATTACTACACCAGTAGTGCCACTGAAGCCAGTAGAGCTACCTGTGGAAATAGGTGTTCATCAACAAAAATAAGGGGTGCACGAACTAGCCCCTGAGCAGCGAAGGAACTGTACTGAACATTTTAAAATTTTTGGGTGTCCAAAGTCCAGATCTGAGTTTGACAACTTGAGCTTCTTTCTATATTAAATGAAAACCAAAAAAGGTGGCATCTCAGCCACTGGAGAACCAAAGCCGCTTACCTAACAAACAACAACCCCCCTCTCCCCCACCTTAATCAATCAGCACTATGCCATTAAAGTTGAAGGGGGGAGGAGGGGGTTGTACTGACCACCCAAAGCCTTCTCAGTTGCACTGCATGTAGAAAAGCTAGAAGATAAAGTGTCTGATCATTTTAAATCTGAATTTCCCACCTCCTCCACACAATCAATCACTCTTGGAATAGCTGCTCTCTGGCAGTTGGTGGAAATGTCTGGTTTTCATCCCTGATTGCAAGTTACCGTCACACCCAAGTTTAATCATGATAATGTGCTTCTATCTACCTAGTTATGGATACTAGTTAACACACAGTAAGTTCTAGCAAGCACGTCACATTCTGAGATCAAATAAACAGAGCTGCAATGCAGTAAGGTATCACACAGCTTCCATTCCTCTCAGCAATTATGAGGTAAGGGAGACCAAGTTGTACAGCTAATTTTTACCGGCTGCTGTGCATGTGGGTTGGCAGAGCACGTGTGCGTGAGTCTATGAAAAGCTTTCATGCCCCTGAGCCGTCATTGTAAGTGCAGATGCTGTTGCTTTTCTCTCCATTGTGTCAAATCCTATATGGAAAGAAACTCTCTTTCAAGCCACACTCTTCAGTCTGTGAAGGCACCTGATTTCGAGAACAAGTAGTAATGTGACAGCCTGGAGATAAGTAGCTTCTCTCCATCTGTGTGCTCTGCAACTCATAACAAAGCACTTTTCAGAGTGAGCTCAGTAGAGACTAGAAGCTATTAAGTTATTAGCTAGATTCCTGGGGACATAATGCACTGCACACAGAGCCAAAGACACTCTGCTTCTGGCAGCATGTCCAGACAATGGAGGCATTCAAAGCAACAGAAGACTAAGAGATTCAGTAAGTAAACAATAAGAGAAAGCCAAACTCCGTTGCTTAGCAGAGAGGGACAGTGAACGGAGGCTCCTGGCCTACATGACCTGCACTAATCCTGCTTTTTCGAGATGCCAAAAGATATTAGCATCAAAATGGGGTGGGGGAGGAGGCGGCTCCGGGTCTGAAAAGTCACATTAGTCACTCCATGCAGCTGTTCAACCAGGGATCTGATTCTTTCCAGCACAGTGAATTGGGAGGGACGAGGAAAAAGAATAAAATAATGCACGTGCCACAGCAGAAGGCGGCAAGGTGCAGAACTCTTGCAAAACAAGATTCCTTTATTATGGATGCCCAGCAGGTGATACGCAGGCTGTATCACAGCCATCTTTGGCAGGATAAAGCATTCTGAAAGACTGTCTCTGAAACTGTTTGCCAAGCTAGCGTGGTCCCAGGAATAAGAAAAGTTTATGAGAGGAGCTGGATGAAAAGTGGCCATTTGAGGTGCAGACACTGTAAACACATTCTGTGTTTTCACTTTGTGTACAGTCCCACCCAAAGTTTTACTCTGATTCTTTGAATTGGATAAACCCAAGAACTCAGAGATAAGCTTAGACAAAAAGTACAGCTTTGCATGGGTCTTAAATCCCCTAGTTTTGCTGAAAGGTGTCTCAAGTTAAAGTTTATAACAAAATCCAGAGGCAGGAGAGTTGTGTGTGGTTTCAAGCTACTGTGGTGACAGTTCCTTCAGCTCTAACATCAGAAGCCAATTAACTACTGACAGAGGAAGCAACTGCTGTGTCCCAGAGCGAGGCATTATGTTGTATACTTCTAGCCAGACAGGAGAGAAAGATCATCAAGTCACGTTACACAAGTATTCCAAATAACTGTATAAGTGCTGCCATTCACACCAAAACATCCAAAGACCAATTGCCCCCAACATATACTTAATGGAGAACGTTGAGGAAGCCATGATTTGGTTCTGCAAAACCACTCTTTACCAAGTTTCTGGATTCAAAAACAAACATGGACGTTTGTTTGAATCCAGGTCCCATTTTATCCAAGTCACTCAAGTTTAAGGCTTGGAAGAGAAGTTAACGTTTCGTCCCATCTGACCCACACATATTGGTTTTGCATATCCTAATTCCCAGTCAGATAGATTTTGGTTCTGCAAATCAAAATCACAGATGTTTCAGATCAATGTCTCATTTTACCACCAAATTTTGGAGGTGCTGTACAGTTTCGATAAAAATGTCCAGTTTCGGCACATCACTAAGCAACTAAACGATTTAAATAAAAGCTTACTAGAGTAAACAGGCAAAACCCAAGCGTATGCTTTCCTCTATAGTATGTCGTTTTTTTAAAAGGCACAATAAAAATCAAAGCTAAGAAAGTGGCTTAAACTTCAGTAACTAACTCCCAAGGGAAACAGACTTTATTTTGTGCTTTAGATCCTCTAATTCTTAGCATTGTTCATGTCAGTTTGTTTCTAATGGATACTAAATTTAAGACCTAGAAAAATTATTACAGTGACTATATGAAGAGGAAAAACCCCATAAAATCATTAATAGTTGATTATTAACAATGTTATAAACCACTTGGTCAAAGGTCAGATATTGAGGTGTGTGTGTGTATATATATATATATATGGGTGGAAAGGAATGTGACATCATGTGTACTAACTGTCTCTAAACTACTTAGAGAAGTTTTCTGCCCCAGACAGCTCAATTCTGTCTCAATGAAATGTCAAGCTGTATTGAGTAAGAGATGCACGGTATACAGCATATCCAGACAGACGAGGATTTCGGTGGAAGTGAATGTGACACAGAACACATTGTCCACGTGACACAATGGAGGATATCAAAGCATGATGGTGATAAATATAGTCCATTCAACAGGATGACTCACATAACATATGCACTTTTCCAGAGTGATTTATTAACCTTGATCTTGTCTTTGCTGTATTTAGCGAGGAGGTACAGATAAAAAGCATTCTACTTTGTTCTAATTTCCCCTGGATCTGTATAAATGGGACCAAATTCTGCCTACAGAATGACTTCAGCAGAGATGAATAGAAGGAAGAGAGCAGAATTTGGTCCATGAAGTCTAGAAACAAGTAGGATGGGTGTCCTAGTATCTACAAAGATTGGTACACTCTACGAAGTAGAATGGGCTTTTAAGAAGAAGAAAATATTAGAATTGGGATTGAAGAAGTGATGCAGCTGAAAAAAATTGTGAACCGTCACCCAAATTAAAACTGAACATTTTTACTAAAGTTTGGTTAACTTTAAAAAAAACATTTGTTGTTGCTAGGATGAAGGATGGTCTTGTGATTAAGGCCCTGGACTGAGATATGGGTTCATTTCCTGGCTTGGCAACACAGACTTCCTCTGTGACCTTGGGCCAGTCACTGAACCTCTATGACTTGGTTCACCACCTGCAAAAGGAGAACAATACTTCTTTTCTTCTATCTTTTGTCTCATCTACTTAGATTTGCAAACTCTTCAAGGAGGAGACTTGCTCTTGCTAGGTGTCTGTAGAACATATAGCATAATGGGATCTCAAGCTTGATAAATAATAGTAACAGCTTTCATGTGAGTGTAATGCCAGAAGCAGGAAAACACATGAGCAAAACTAGCAATTCCCGCAGTACCCCAGCTCTAATTTGGCAAACCCAAAAGATTCAGATAAAGCTTCCACGTTGTTGCATAGGGCTGGCCAGAAAACAAGAATTCCATTTTGCAAAAATAATAATAGTAAATAATAATATTAATAATAATAATTGGAGTTTTCAAAGTTTGGTTTTGTTCTACCCTGGAACGAAACAAACCTCTGAAAATTTTTCACACAAAACATGGGAGACACATACTCATACAGTACCACCTGCATCCCACCCTCCCCAGAACAGGCAACAGCCCAGTGGTTAGGGAGCTCACCTAGGATATGGGAGACCCACATTCAAGTCCTTATTCCAAATCAGGTAGAGCGGGGATCTGAAACTGGGTCTCCCACATCCCAGGTGCCCTAACTACTGAGGTGCTGGCTAATTAGGTGTGGAGTATCAGACTCACTCTCTCTCTCAATTCAATCCTGAGAAACCTTCCTGATGAAAGTTTCATCAAAACAGATGTTTCCTTGAAAAGTTTCAGTTTCAATGAATCAGCATTTCCTGACAATAGAAATGTTTTGTCAAAAAAAATCCCAGCCAGCTCTACTACTGAGTCTGATCCAACCCTCAACAACAGAAAAGAATTAGCTTTTCACTGGCAATCGTAGTGGACAGGGTCTGTTTTCTTTGCTCTTCTAAGAGACCAGTTTGCACATCATATCTACAAAATAAAGTCAGCCTGTGTCTGCGTAGAGGGAGTCACTTCAGAATTCAGTACTAACCTGATTACAGATGGAAGGCACACTACAGTACTAGCACACTTATGATTTTTGCTCACATTGCACTACTTCAGCCAAAAGACAGTAAGACTGAACACAAGAAAGACCACAGAATCTTTACCTTCCTATGCAGGAAGCAGATCTGCAGTCATGCCTCCCTAAAACTACTTCAGGACTCAGGCCACAATCTCCTTTCAGAGCTTCGCTTCCCAACATGCTGAAAAATAGGCTTTCGATAAGAGATAGGCTGCTATAAACTTTGGGACTGGTAAAAGCAAAGGAGTACGAGGGCTGTAGTAAAGAACATTAATATTATCTTTTCCAGCTGGGGAATGATGTGGACAAGTTAAAATGAGCTTTAACTGTGACAGGAAGGAAGGAAGGAAGGAAGGATTNTCAGACGCATGTCATGACGCATGCGTCTGACGAAGTGGGTATTCACCCACGAAAGCTTATGCTCCAATACATCTGTTAGTCTTAAAGGTGCCACAGGACTCTCTGTTGCTTTTTACAGTATATAAAAGTTCAGCACCTGAAATTACTCAGAGCACAATTTCAGCTCCTCTTCCCTTGCTCTGCAGTAAACTTTTGTGACCTAAACTAATAGGTCACATAACTCATTCTAGCAGAGTGATGGAGTATAGCTCAAGAAACAAAATCCAAGCTAGATGCAATGCCACTGTTGGGCATAGCGATCTGTAAACAGGGATGTACAGCAAAAAATAAAATACATTTTGTGGCCCAACTTTGTTACTATGAACTCAACTAAGGCTCGCAAAAGCAGAGCCATTTAGATTGTGGTTGGCATCATTCACCCCACCCCCATTACGGGGCCATTCCCAGTAACAAAAATTACATTTTGCTTTTCCCTCCAGATTCCTCCCATTCAAAGGTGTGTCAAGCAGAGCTGATTTAATTTGCAGGGTGTATAGACTTACATCAGGATAGTAATCAACATTGGGTACTAAGTGCTGGATGAGGGCTTCCAGAGACCCTGACAGGAGATTGTTGTCATGGTAATAGAGTCCTCCACAGTTGTCCTCTTTTGACTGATACAGGTTTCTGTTGTAACCACTGCTGTCAAACATAGCTACAAAGGGAGGCGTTTGTGGCATACTTTCCTGAAGGAAGGCACAAAAGAGACACACAATAGAGTCAGAACAGGCCTTTGACACCCATTTCAAAAGACTGTATCACAACGGAACACTAAGGAAATAAAACCCTGACACAAAGTGATAAAAGCTAGATCATCTCTCACACACAAACCCTACTACACCTGAACTGCTCCCGAGGTAAAACCAATTGCGAGTGGTGCCCTTGCTTTATCTGTTATGATTATGAGGTAATTTTGCTTTTGTTTTTTGTCATTTCTGTGTCACCTTATCGGGAGAAGGCAGATGTTAGAAACGGGATCTATTGGGTAGGGGGTAGTTGGCAGCGTGCGGGAGGGGAGGGAGAGGAGAGTTGTTGGAGGATGTTTTATGAATTAGAACTTTCTATAAAACCTATTTGCTATATAGTGGCAAAAATCCGTGATGGGCCAAATTCTGCCTGCAGCATACTTGGATAAGTATTCACTTTGCCCAATAAGACCCCTGCATATGTGGCCAAGGGGAAAAATTTGGACCGTCAACATTTAGGGGAACATTCCACTACATTACTTTCATTCTTGTTCAGTAGTAAATTACTACACCAGTAGTGCCACTGAAGCCAGTAGAGCTACCTGTGGAAATAGGTGTTCATCAACAAAAATAAGGGGTGCACGAACTAGCCCCTGAGCAGCGAAGGAACTGTACTGAACATTTTAAAATTTTTGGGTGTCCAAAGTCCAGATCTGAGTTTGACAACTTGAGCTTCTTTCTATATTAAATGAAAACCAAAAAAGGTGGCATCTCAGCCACTGGAGAACCAAAGCCGCTTACCTAACAAACAACAACCCCCCTCTCCCCCACCTTAATCAATCAGCACTATGCCATCAAAGTTGAAGGGGGGAGGAGGGGGTTGTACTGACCACCCAAAGCCTTCTCAGTTGCACTGCATGTAGAAAAGCTAGAAGATAAAGTGTCTGATCATTTTAAATCTGAATTTCCCACCTCCTCCACACAATCAATCACTCTTGGAATAGCTGCTCTCTGGCAGTTGGTGGAAATGTCTGGTTTTCATCCCTGATTGCAAGTTACCGTCACACCCAAGTTTAATCATGATAATGTGCTTCTATCTACCTAGTTATGGATACTAGTTAACACACAGTAAGTTCTAGCAAGCACGTCACATTCTGAGATCAAATAAACAGAGCTGCAATGCAGTAAGGTATCACACAGCTTCCATTCCTCTCAGCAATTATGAGGTAAGGGAGACCAAGTTGTACAGCTAATTTTTACCGGCTGCTGTGCATGTGGGTTGGCAGAGCACGTGTGCGTGAGTCTATGAAAAGCTTTCATGCCCCTGAGCCGTCATTGTAAGTGCAGATGCTGTTGCTTTTCTCTCCATTGTGTCAAATCCTATATGGAAAGAAACTCTCTTTCAAGCCACACTCTTCAGTCTGTGAAGGCACCTGATTTCGAGAACAAGTAGTAATGTGACAGCCTGGAGATAAGTAGCTTCTCTCCATCTGTGTGCTCTGCAACTCATAACAAAGCACTTTTCAGAGTGAGCTCAGTAGAGACTAGAAGCTATTAAGTTATTAGCTAGATTCCTGGGGACATAATGCACTGCACACAGAGCCAAAGACACTCTGCTTCTGGCAGCATGTCCAGACAATGGAGGCATTCAAAGCAACAGAAGACTAAGAGATTCAGTAAGTAAACAATAAGAGAAAGCCAAACTCCGTTGCTTAGCAGAGAGGGACAGTGAACGGAGGCTCCTGGCCTACATGACCTGCACTAATCCTGCTTTTTCGAGATGCCAAAAGATATTAGCATCAAAATGGGGTGGGGGAGGAGGCGGCTCCGGGTCTGAAAAGTCACATTAGTCACTCCATGCAGCTGTTCAACCAGGGATCTGATTCTTTCCAGCACAGTGAATTGGGAGGGACGAGGAAAAAGAATAAAATAATGCACGTGCCACAGCAGAAGGCGGCAAGGTGCAGAACTCTTGCAAAACAAGATTCCTTTATTATGGATGCCCAGCAGGTGATACGCAGGCTGTATCACAGCCATCTTTGGCAGGATAAAGCATTCTGAAAGACTGTCTCTGAAACTGTTTGCCAAGCTAGCGTGGTCCCAGGAATAAGAAAAGTTTATGAGAGGAGCTGGATGAAAAGTGGCCATTTGAGGTGCAGACACTGTAAACACATTCTGTGTTTTCACTTTGTGTACAGTCCCACCCAAAGTTTTACTCTGATTCTTTGAATTGGATAAACCCAAGAACTCAGAGATAAGCTTAGACAAAAAGTACAGCTTTGCATGGGTCTTAAATCCCCTAGTTTTGCTGAAAGGTGTCTCAAGTTAAAGTTTATAACAAAATCCAGAGGCAGGAGAGTTGTGTGTGGTTTCAAGCTACTGTGGTGACAGTTCCTTCAGCTCTAACATCAGAAGCCAATTAACTACTGACAGAGGAAGCAACTGCTGTGTCCCAGAGCGAGGCATTATGTTGTATACTTCTAGCCAGACAGGAGAGAAAGATCATCAAGTCACGTTACACAAGTATTCCAAATAACTGTATAAGTGCTGCCATTCACACCAAAACATCCAAAGACCAATTGCCCCCAACATATACTTAATGGAGAACGTTGAGGAAGCCATGATTTGGTTCTGCAAAACCACTCTTTACCAAGTTTCTGGATTCAAAAACAAACATGGACGTTTGTTTGAATCCAGGTCCCATTTTATCCAAGTCACTCAAGTTTAAGGCTTGGAAGAGAAGTTAACGTTTCGTCCCATCTGACCCACACATATTGGTTTTGCATATCCTAATTCCCAGTCAGATAGATTTTGGTTCTGCAAATCAAAATCACAGATGTTTCAGATCAATGTCTCATTTTACCACCAAATTTTGGAGGTGCTGTACAGTTTCGATAAAAATGTCCAGTTTCGGCACATCACTAAGCAACTAAACGATTTAAATAAAAGCTTACTAGAGTAAACAGGCAAAACCCAAGCGTATGCTTTCCTCTATAGTATGTCGTTTTTTTAAAAGGCACAATAAAAATCAAAGCTAAGAAAGTGGCTTAAACTTCAGTAACTAACTCCCAAGGGAAACAGACTTTATTTTGTGCTTTAGATCCTCTAATTCTTAGCATTGTTCATGTCAGTTTGTTTCTAATGGATACTAAATTTAAGACCTAGAAAAATTATTACAGTGACTATATGAAGAGGAAAAACCCCATAAAATCATTAATAGTTGATTATTAACAATGTTATAAACCACTTGGTCAAAGGTCAGATATTGAGGTGTGTGTGTGTATATATATATATATATGGGTGGAAAGGAATGTGACATCATGTGTACTAACTGTCTCTAAACTACTTAGAGAAGTTTTCTGCCCCAGACAGCTCAATTCTGTCTCAATGAAATGTCAAGCTGTATTGAGTAAGAGATGCACGGTATACAGCATATCCAGACAGACGAGGATTTCGGTGGAAGTGAATGTGACACAGAACACATTGTCCACGTGACACAATGGAGGATATCAAAGCATGATGGTGATAAATATAGTCCATTCAACAGGATGACTCACATAACATATGCACTTTTCCAGAGTGATTTATTAACCTTGATCTTGTCTTTGCTGTATTTAGCGAGGAGGTACAGATAAAAAGCATTCTACTTTGTTCTAATTTCCCCTGGATCTGTATAAATGGGACCAAATTCTGCCTACAGAATGACTTCAGCAGAGATGAATAGAAGGAAGAGAGCAGAATTTGGTCCATGAAGTCTAGAAACAAGTAGGATGGGTGTCCTAGTATCTACAAAGATTGGTACACTCTACGAAGTAGAATGGGCTTTTAAGAAGAAGAAAATATTAGAATTGGGATTGAAGAAGTGATGCAGCTGAAAAAAATTGTGAACCGTCACCCAAATTAAAACTGAACATTTTTACTAAAGTTTGGTTAACTTTAAAAAAAACATTTGTTGTTGCTAGGATGAAGGATGGTCTTGTGATTAAGGCCCTGGACTGAGATATGGGTTCATTTCCTGGCTTGGCAACACAGACTTCCTCTGTGACCTTGGGCCAGTCACTGAACCTCTATGACTTGGTTCACCACCTGCAAAAGGAGAACAATACTTCTTTTCTTCTATCTTTTGTCTCATCTACTTAGATTTGCAAACTCTTCAAGGAGGAGACTTGCTCTTGCTAGGTGTCTGTAGAACATATAGCATAATGGGATCTCAAGCTTGATAAATAATAGTAACAGCTTTCATGTGAGTGTAATGCCAGAAGCAGGAAAACACATGAGCAAAACTAGCAATTCCCGCAGTACCCCAGCTCTAATTTGGCAAACCCAAAAGATTCAGATAAAGCTTCCACGTTGTTGCATAGGGCTGGCCAGAAAACAAGAATTCCATTTTGCAAAAATAATAATAGTAAATAATAATATTAATAATAATAATTGGAGTTTTCAAAGTTTGGTTTTGTTCTACCCTGGAACGAAACAAACCTCTGAAAATTTTTCACACAAAACATGGGAGACACATACTCATACAGTACCACCTGCATCCCACCCTCCCCAGAACAGGCAACAGCCCAGTGGTTAGGGAGCTCACCTAGGATATGGGAGACCCACATTCAAGTCCTTATTCCAAATCAGGTAGAGCGGGGATCTGAAACTGGGTCTCCCACATCCCAGGTGCCCTAACTACTGAGGTGCTGGCTAATTAGGTGTGGAGTATCAGACTCACTCTCTCTCTCAATTCAATCCTGAGAAACCTTCCTGATGAAAGTTTCATCAAAACAGATGTTTCCTTGAAAAGTTTCAGTTTCAATGAATCAGCATTTCCTGACAATAGAAATGTTTTGTCAAAAAAAATCCCAGCCAGCTCTACTACTGAGTCTGATCCAACCCTCAACAACAGAAAAGAATTAGCTTTTCACTGGCAATCGTAGTGGACAGGGTCTGTTTTCTTTGCTCTTCTAAGAGACCAGTTTGCACATCATATCTACAAAATAAAGTCAGCCTGTGTCTGCGTAGAGGGAGTCACTTCAGAATTCAGTACTAACCTGATTACAGATGGAAGGCACACTACAGTACTAGCACACTTATGATTTTTGCTCACATTGCACTACTTCAGCCAAAAGACAGTAAGACTGAACACAAGAAAGACCACAGAATCTTTACCTTCCTATGCAGGAAGCAGATCTGCAGTCATGCCTCCCTAAAACTACTTCAGGACTCAGGCCACAATCTCCTTTCAGAGCTTCGCTTCCCAACATGCTGAAAAATAGGCTTTCGATAAGAGATAGGCTGCTATAAACTTTGGGACTGGTAAAAGCAAAGGAGTACGAGGGCTGTAGTAAAGAACATTAATATTATCTTTTCCAGCTGGGGAATGATGTGGACAAGTTAAAATGAGCTTTAACTGTGACAGGAAGGAAGGAAGGAAGGAAGGATTAGAGATTTGACCACAAAGTCTGCCCTTATCTTACTTTTTTGGTCTGTATTTGTGACAAGTGCAAACATTTTATACAAGGTTGTAGTGTCACCAAAAACAATAGTTTACCAGCCATAGAGAGCAACTTTTGAAAATTTGAGATGAAAGACTACCTGGGGAGAGCAAGCTTGAAATCCAATAGGTCATGCTACTTTCCGATGAAACTTAAAAGATCATAGAACTGGAAGGGACCTCGTGAGGTCATCTAGTCCAGTCCCCTGCATTCAAGACAGGACTAAGTATTATCTAGACCATCCCTGACAGCTATTTGTTCAACCTGCTCTTAAAAATCACTCAGTGGTTTGAGCATTGGCCTGCTAAACCAGGGTTATGAGTTCAATCCTTGAGGGGGCCACTTAGGGATCTGGGGCAAAATCAGTACTTGGTCCTGCTAGTGAAGGCAGGGGGCTGGACTTGATGACCTCTTGGGGTCCCTTCCAGTTCTATGAGATAGCTATAATCCCCAATGATGGAGATTCCACAACCTCCCTAGACAATTTATTCCAGTGCTTAACCACTCTGACAGTTCGGAAACTTTTCCTAATGCCCAACCTAAACCGCCCTTGCTGCAATTTAAGCCCATTGCTTCTTCTCCTATGCTCAGAGGTTAAGGAGAACAATTTTTCTCTCTCCTCCTTGTAACAACCTTTTATGTACTTGAAAACTGTTATCGTATCCCCCTCAGTCTTTTCTTCTCCAGACTAAACAAACCCAATTTTTTCAATCTTCCCTCATCGGTCATGTTTTCTAGACCTTTAATCATTTTTGTTGCTCTTCTCTGGACTTCCTCCAATTTGTCCACATCTTTCCTGAAATGTGGGCCCAGAACTGGACACAATACTCCAGTTTAGGCCTGCTCATGTCTTGCTTACAATACTCTTGCTAATACATTCCAGAAGGATGTTTGCTTTTTTTGCAACAGTGTTACTACACTGTTGACTCATATTTAGCTTGTGATCCACTATGACCCCCAGATCCTTTCCACAGTACTCCTTCCTAGGCAGTCATTTCCCATTTTGTATGTGTGCAACTGCTTGTTCCTTCCTAAGTGGAGTACTTTGCATTTGTCCTTATTGAATTTCATCCTATTTACTTCAGACCATTTCTCCAGTTTGTCCAGATCATTTTGAATTTTAATCCTATCCTCCAAAGCACTTGCAACCCCTCCCCGCTTGGTATCATCTGCAAACTTTATAAGTGTACTCTCTATGCCATTATCTAAATCATTGATGAAGATAGTGAACAGATCCGGACCCAGAACCGATCCCTGCGGGACCCCACTCGTTATGCCCTTCCAGCGTGACTGTGATAACTACTCTCTGGGAACGATTTTCCAACCAATTATGCACCCACCTTATAGTAGCTCCACCTAGGATGGTTGTATTTCCCTAGTTTGTTTATGAGAAAGTCATGTGAGACAGTATCAAAAGCCTTACTAAAGTCAAGATATACCACATCTACCGCTTCCCCCCTATCCACAAGGCTTGTTACTCTGTCAAAGAAAGCTATCAGGTTGGTTTGACACGATTCTTGACAAATCCATGCTGACTGTTACTTATCACCTCATTGTCTTCTAGATGTTTGCAAATTGATTTCTTAATTATTTGCTCCATTATCTTTCCGGGTACAGAAGTTAAGCTGACTGGTCTGTAATTCCCTGGGATGACCCACCCCGCCAACTGGTAGTCATGTCTATTACCTGCAGTCATTAAAGATCTCTTTGAATATATATCTATTTAAGAAGAGTAGAGGTTTACTCCCTATCCCTCATCGAAGTTTCCCTCTCACTACTGTTCTATGGAGTGCCTTTGGTTGCCACTCTCCACCTCAGAGGTGACTGCATATTAGTGGGGCTGTATATATAGACCTGTGAAGTGTTTGGGGCCTGATCCAGTGACCACTGAAGTCAACAGAAAGACTCCCACCAATTTCAACTGATGTTAGCTAGATGAGGCCTCTGGAGCCCTTTGAAACAAAAGCTATATTACCAGAGTTCAACATCATTCTGTGGCAGAAAACACACATTCCAACCTCCCTACAGTATGTTCTCTGTGCAGTTGGCAAGGGGGGTTCATTTATTATGAGTTGTGCTGCAACCTAGAATGAACACAAAGGGAAGAGGAAGAACTCCTCAGTTTCAGTTTTGCTGTTGTGTTCCTGGTAAGCATCATCTCGCAGGGCTTGGGGAAGCAGCACTTACTGATTCTACCTAGGAGTGCTGTCAAACACACAAACTAAGCAAACTGCAAGAAGGAGCGACCGTCTTCTCTGAAAGCTTGAAGTTACAGCAATCATAGGCGTTACAGATAACAATAATGGGTACTAAATTCTCAGCCAGAAATGTGACTTGATGGATGCAAAATGACTTTAAAGAGACACCAAGAGATATCCAAGGTTTCTTCTTCTGTATTACACTACTGAGATATATTTAATATTATTCCTTAGAAAATATATTTTCTAAGGGCACCGAATTGTAAATGGTGGCATTTCGCATTCAGAATGAAAGATCACAATGCAATCATTGCCAAAGCCAGAAGGGGGTCGGAGATGAGAATTCCCTTGTCTGTACTAAAACATTAACACAATAAAACTATCTGTAACCCAGAAACACTCACATTGTGTGGTAGTATCAGGGCTTGAACTCTCTGTAGGCAGTAGCTAGACATGATCATGCACACACACGCCTAAGCATTCCATCCAATAGAGGGCACAGGTTTTCATAATTGTCTGTCCTGCCACAATATTAACAAACATGATGTAAAAGTTAGTAACTGAGACATTGGTTGATTTAAATAACATTTGTAGAGGACTTGGGAATTGTATGGGATCCTGTACAACTTATATGTACAATTCATGACAGATTACTTGCAGAAGATAATAGGCTGAAAGGGGGAAAGAATTTCTTAGGTTAGTGCTGAACAGATCAAGACTTCTATTTTGATCTAAAGCCATTTTTCCTCTGGAGCATAGGAGAGGACTCTTTCTTCATTTTTGGCATAAACAGGGAATGTTTAAAATCTAAAGAGGTTACATGTACATTCACCCATAGCTATCAGAACTGTGATACAGTAATAAAGTAGCTCCTTGATTAAAAAAGATGCCCTAACTAAACAGGGTCATTGGAATGTCTTCCATTTCTTTTAGAAAAGTCCATACATTGCTACATTGTGTGTAAATATGTCTGTCAGAGCAATGGCCCATAAAAGAGTGACCTAATTTTCTCAGAGTCTGCCAACCGAAGAGGAGAAAAGGAACAAAAAAAGTTCCTGTCCTGTTAATACTGAAATGCTGCATTTACACATAACAGACCCAAGCTCAAAAAATAAAAAAATACAGGCACTAATACTTTTTCTGCTCATCCGTCCCACTTCCATATACCTCCCTCAGAAGCAGCTGGCAAGGAGGCAGGGAGAACAGAGTTTCCTGAATGGCAAAGAGAAGCACTGTTCTGAAGTATCAGGGGGTAGCCGTGTTAGTCTGTATCCGCAAAAACAACAAGGAGTACGGTGGCACCTTAAAGACTAACAGATTTTTTGGGGCATAAGCTTTCGTGGGTAAAAAAACCTCACTTCTTCAGATGCATCACATCTTCAGAAGTGAGGGTTTTTACCCACGAAAGCTTATGCCCAAATAAACCTGTTAGTCTTTAAGGTGCCACCGGACTCCTTACTGTTCTGAAGTAGCACTGTACAAGCACTTGTGGGCAGGCCACAGAGGCCACATTAAGGTGTTGGGCTGGAATGATTAAAACCAGGACCAAAAACACCTAGATTTCAGTACAATCAGCCAGAATGCTACTGCAGTGCCAGTAAAGCAGGATATCTGAGCCCTCTGATCAAAACAGTTTGAACATTCCCTCTGTGCTGCTGGTGACTCAAACACCCCAGTATTGTACTATAGTGGATGAGAACAAGATTGCAGAAACAGCATCAATTCCTGGTGGCCAGAAATGGAATAAATTACAAAAATAACCACATGGTACAAGTTCCACTGTACTGTTGAACTTGGAGCTCTGTCCTATGCATGCACACAAATACTGGACATATCAACTTTGTCAAAACAGATATGCCAATAAAAGCTACTGACATTGAAATACAGGAAGTGAATAGAAACAAAGTGAAACTGATGAGAATAGTTTCATCGTCCAAGAAGAGAAAGCTACAAAGAGTAAACTATCAATGAAAGGAAAGAGTATACAGTCTTTCAGTTGTAAACACAGGAAAGGGGATTATTTTTAAATGTGATTGTTTCATCTCAGCAGTCTCCCTTTAATACTGTGTATTTTTGTTTGTTTGTTTTTCATTCACAAGTACAGCTGTTCTCCAAGAAGCTTGTTTGTTCATCTTGAAAACCTCTTTAAAACACCGCACTTCTCGCAAGGTTCAACGAACTTCACTTAGATGCAACTATCTTAAAACAGAACCAATCAAAGATGAAGGGTTCATGACATGGAGATTTGGCCAGCTGATGAAGCAGATCAGTGGCATAGTTATTCTAGAGGTAACTATGTATCATGACCCTCCAAAGATCCTGGAGTTCAGCCTGCTGCCCATTCTGTAGTGATTTGCAGGATGAATTTACTTGAAAAGCATGCAGAGTGGCCTCAGCCTGGCTAAAGCATGCAATGAAATATTGTCTTTCCTGAACAGCAGACTGCATGGGAAGTAATAGCTGCTTTTTTATGTCATTATTTATGATCAGGCAGCTGGACTGGAAAAGAGGAAATTTCAGGTGACAATTGGTATTGGGATGAGTAAAAGGTAGGGGCTTTTTGGTAGCTCAAAATGTATTTCCCCTCCATAAAGTTTCTCATATGGATTTTCTTCCTAATAGCTCTACCTTACAATCAAATCAAGGCGCACGCTGATAAACACCTCCCTAGTCTGGGTTATTTTTTATCCAAATACAAAACAAGTATATTTTTGCCCTAAGACAATTTATCTGACTCAAAACATTTAGAATTCTGCTGGAATTGCTGGGCCCAGTGCCTAGAGCTTTGCACTCAAAGTACAAGCATATTAAATGCAAAGAAAAATATATATAGTCTACTCAGAGTGAGTTTTACTAAACTTGATGGAATCAGGGGAGGATTTGCAGAAGTGCTCAGCATTCCACTAACTGTTCCTGCTGAAGTCAATGACCGACTTCCGCCACAAACACTAACCCTCCTTCGCTTCCTATAGGAAGGATGGGCTGTTCATTTGTGTTGTGAAGTTTTGTCTGCTGTCCTGTCTACATGCCTTAGAGACAGCCAACATCTGTGGGGTCCAGTAAATTGCTTTTCACCATGACAAAGATATAAGAAGTTTGCCACAGGAGACCATCAAAGTAGTAACAATAACCACAGGGTCATAACAGTAACTAATGTTACTAATACCATGAATACTGACCCGTTTTATGTGACAGAGGCGCTAACCTTTGTAATCCTGACCCAAGTCAGTTGACTAGGGCCAGAAAATAAAGTTTCCCCAGCACACTTTTATCACAGGAGTGGATTTGCATTTGTTTGCAGTGACAGAGAGCTTTATAAAAAGCCGTATACAAATGTAGTCAATAGGGAAATAAAAATGAGGTTAGGTTAGGTTAAAGCCTATTCCTGATTCTGCCCACTGACTTCTTGTATGGCCTTGGCCAAGTCATTTAATTTCTCACTTTCTCATTTCTCCACCTATCAGTAAAACGGGGATAATTATATTTTGTTATTTCACAGGGTTATTACGATTCTTTACACAACAAGATCACTTTACAGAAGGTGCTCTACAAGCATATTATATTATTAATGCCAGGTACATGTTACTAACTTTGAACATCAAGCTCGCATGGGAGAAGTCCTTCCGTGCCCTCACAAAAGCAAGATACTATTGAATTAAAGAGATGTTGCTCTTTATATTAAAATGCTGGTTCATGCTTTGTCTTCGTTTTGTGAAAGCTACAATGAATTCCGTACACCATTTTCCCCTTTATAATCACAACTGACAAGCAGGTTGTAATCTGCAACTACAACCTGTATTGAACTTGTCCTACCTAGGATTTAATGAGCAAACTTCTCCCTTCCACTTAGCTGATGCAGGAAAGTGGTAAGTGCTGGTTTGAGAAATTGCCATCTTATTTCACCAGAAGTAAGGCAAAAGGTTAACAGTCCTCCCCCCTTTCCCCTTTGGGCAGACCTTAAATATTCATGACTGAGAGAGACTATTACTGTAGCTTAAGGCAAGAGTGAGGAATTCGCTCAGGAGACTAAACAAACAATATAGCATAGTACAAATTAGTATCTCCTCTAAGGGCTTATTTACATACAACAGTTGTACCACTTTAACTATACGGTACTGATGTAGTTAAAGCAATACAACCCTTCCTAGTGTGGATGCAGTTATACTGGTATAGAAGTGCGTATACTAGTTTGGCTTATTTCCATATGAGAAACAGAATAAGTTACACTGCTATAACTGCATCCACACTAAGCGATGTATTAGTATAACTATTTCAGGTTTGGGGGTATTTTTTAAATCATGCCCATAATTCTATCAGTACAAACACTGTGTTTAGACCAAAAGGTAAGCAAAGATTGTTCAGATTCACCTGTGGGGAAAGCAACTCCATCAAAATCTATAGTAATTATACTTGTTTATACCAGGGCTGAATTTTCTTCCAGTGATTTTTAGACTTTGTCTAGTCTAGGGGAAAAGGGTGCTTCCCTCTACCCCCAACTAGTTAGCGCTAATCAGCTACTTTAATTCAGCTGAAAACCTCACTTAACACCAATGTGGACACAGTTCAAGCTAGCTCAAATGAAAAAAGCACCTTTTTTAGTCTTGACAAGGCCTTCTTTGAAGAGAAACAAGCACACACTGTCAGACTTCATCTGTTGGTTTATTTCAGCTGCTAGTAACTGGTAGCAGTTCCCATGCTCAACAGAAGGTGGATCCTGGCCCTCTGTTTAAAGGGACAATGAGGCTTTGATCCAGTGATTCACATTCGATACAGACTAACACAGCTACCATTCTGAAACCATTCATAAAGTATGGTATTTAACAAACACATACAGACTCATCATCAATGCTGGCTACTGGTCTATGAATACTTAAAAGTAAGGAACAACCTATTACAGGATGTACAGGTATAGTGAGAGAAGCACTTCTTGAGTGATGAAAGCACTTGACCTTTGGCCCCATGCTTTGCTACATACTGAAGGCATGTGATGATCTCACAACAACAAAACCACACACTTTGGAATGTGTTCTCCCATTTGGAAAACAGATTATTAATTAACAAAAATGGGAAGGATAAGTATACCTGAGACATGTAGTTGTTCCATAACTTCACAGGAAACCTTAGCTGGATTGCTCCCTTAATTGTGCCCATTTTCTAAGTACATATATAGTCACACTGAGGCACCTTACTGCAGTGATTTAGTTTCTTTAATACTCCTCCTCCTCCTCAGAGCAGCAATAATAAAGGAGAACTTAACAATGCCTTTTGGCCAGAGGTGGATTATTTCTCTTCTGCTCATAATGTCCCCATTGTGACTATAAAATTTGTTAGGGAACTTTTGTTTGCAAGTTTGTTTTCTAGCACAGGCCAAGAAGATGATAGAGAATTTCCTTGCACACCCACACCAAATGACAACAAGCATTTTCTAGTGCTTAAACTCCAAGTGAGAAGCGCACACAAGTTTAGTTTCAGCAGAAACTATTCAAATGCAGATAACTACTTCCCCACTCTGAAGTTACAGATTTTCCTCTAGATTGCATGGCTGAACATTAATATAATAAATGGGGTGAAGGAGCAGTGAGGGGAGGGAAATAGTGCTGAACCAAAGGCGTAGCTGGAGTTGAGTTAGGAACACAGTGTAAAAATGTAAAGCCCTTTCTATAAAAGAAATAATATTTTTTATCTCAGCTAAAGGGTCATTAGGCTTTTCTAGACAGTACACTTTAAGATAAGTTCTCTGAACCACTAATTTGCTGTGGTTGTGCTTTCGTGCTTGTCCTCCCAAGTGGGAGGGAAGGAGCTACTGTTACTGTAAATAAATCTACAGAAGGGAGAACAGTAATAAAGAATAACATGGCCAGAGTAAAGATGTGCAAGAGTGAAACTGATTCCTATGGGCTGTTCCATTCCTAAACCATTTGATAAAATACCTGTAATGTTTTCTTGTTCTGCACTCAGACTAACTAGGAGTCTGACTGAGTCAAGCACTGGAACATTGTTTTGGTTTCTCAGAGCATACAGAATTTAAGCTTACATATAAAAGACAAGTTTCTAAGCTTCCTGGTAGTGAATAAAACCTTTGGAGCATGAACCAATGCAGTGCTGTCTTAGCATGCATGTACGCACACACAGAGATATCTGTGTACCTCTCCTGTTCTACTTCTCAATGGAGTGAAAAGTGACACCTATTGCCCTATTTTCAGAAGTGCTTAGCAGACAGGATGCCAGCGGAAGTCAATGGGAACTGCAAGTGCTCAGCACCTTTGGAATAAAAAGAAAAAATCCCAGCCTTTAATGATTACTTAGCTATTTCACCACTGATCATTTTAAGCAGAAACACCAACAATTGTGGAGAGTACCAGTCCTACACTAAACCATTTTAAAAGTTTGGCTTTGTTACAGCTTATCACCGATTTAATTTGCATATTAAAATATCCAGTTATGCAAAGATAAACATCAAAAGTCCCATCTATCCTGTAGCTACCATCATATTGGGAATTAGAACATTAGATGCTTGCAGTGCTGTAGCACAGTTTGGCAACATGGTTAACACATGGGTTATAGTATCTTCACTGCAAAACTAAGCCACATTTTAAACATGCGGTACACATATTTTAGCCATCCCCCGTCTCCCCGCCATCATCAAAAGTTACAGTGTAGACCAGATCTAACCCACTTACATGAAATTGCCTCTTTCAGTAAGATCCTTTCTGTATTTTATAATGACATCGCACTGTAAGTGCCACAGTAACAGGTGCAAATGTTGACTAAATTCTCAGTGGAGTAACTAGAACATGGAAAGCCAGCCACTACCAAAAAAAGCTGGGGGCAGAGGTGCACTGTGACAGTCTTGACACCATGTGCCTGGAATTCATATAACTGCTTCCAGAAAGCTCAGTGGAAAGGGACTGGTAAAGCATGAAACTACACAGGCATTTATCATAAAAAGCAACTGACAGGGAACTAGTAACAACATGTGCTAATAGCTAATCGATGCTCCCTGATAAACCAGCACTCCCTTCTATCGGTCACCAAGGGTTAAAAACCCACAACTGATTGTTTCAGTCATACTTCTTTAATAACACATCCCCACCACCTCAACTATTAGTCATAGTGCCAATGGAGCGAACGTGGTATCAAAGTCCAAAATAGTTCAGAGGCAGAAATAAGGGTTAGATCTTTCTTATGTGCATTAGGTATTAGTAAAGGTTTCCCAGCATGGGTTACTGGCCACTTGGATGTCCTATAAATTGTCCAATACACTTATTATCTTACGCCAAGATCTCTCTGCTGATTTTACCGGGAGTCTCTTCAAGTGAGGTTTCTGCAGCACAAGTCTGCACCCTAGCTATACTTCCTTTAAAATGACAAAGATTTAGTTACAACTGGACTTTTGAAACACAGCTCAGGTGAAATGAAACTACTGATGACATGTTTATATTATAATCTCCTCCCATATTATTGAGAAAAGTGTTATCTTTTTAAGCAAGATACATATTCAACCCACTCGGGCAGCCCCACCACGCATCCAAAATATTTTTTTTAAAAGCCACAATCATTACACGCTTTCACATACCCCTAGTTTTCTGTGGGATGAAATGAAACATTCATTCATACCCGAGGCTGACTTTTCAGTTCACCAAGATTCCTCACCCTTCCCCTTGTGAACTCTGCGGAGGTATTGTCTCATCCTTACCTCGCAGACCCGCATGTCACCCAGCACTATATTTAGATGTACACACACACACACACACACACAATGCAGTCAGGGCACGGTGCTGCTGACTCCTTGGATTCAAGGAGGGAACCAAAACAACGCCCGGGTAGACGCAATAGACCAGAAAAACACTAGAGGCTCAAGGCATTTAACAGCAATTACACCCTCCACTTAAGCTAGCCGGCGCGTCCTCTAGTACATTGATCTGAGGTTTGTCTCGTCATATTCCGGCTGGAGAGAAAAACAAGTCCATAAACGCACTTCAGGCACATCTCACGCTCCCGCCCTCTTGTTTTGCCCGGCCCTACAATAACAATTGACTGTCTCTGCTCTAGGTTCTGAAAAGGCATCCCTGGGTCGTAGGGGAAGCCACGCAGGGCAGGAACTACAGGGAAGGCATTTCAGATGCTGGTTACTAGGACCAAGGGGAGGATGCTGATGGGGGGCCGGGAGGGGACCCGTAATCCGAGGCGCAGAGTACCCCCCCCCGGCCCCCAGGCTTCACAGCGAGCCGGCTCCCCGGCAACACTTGTCTCTCATTGGTCTCCCCAAACCCCCCCGGGTCACAGCGCGCGGCTGCCGCGAGCCCCTCGCCCCGGGAGCAGGAGAGACGCGCGCGCGGCGGTACCCGGGGGAGAAGCAGGAGCCGCCGGACGGTGGCTGGGAACTCCCCGGGCTGCCCTGGCCGGGCTGTCCCCGCGCCAGCAGGTAACTCACTCGCTCGCCCCGCTGTCCCCGCCTCACTTCTCCGCAGCAGCCACGGCGCGGTCCCACTCCCGCCTCGCCTTCCTCGTTGTGCTGCCTCCGGAGCCGCTCGCCGCTCGCCGCTCCTCCCCTCTCCTCCCTCCGCCCCCGGCCGGGGCTGGGCCGGGCCTTGGGCCGGGCGCAGCGCCCCCTGCCCCCGCTGGGGGACCGTGCCGCTCTGGGAGCAACTTGTCAGCTTTGCCCGGCTGCAGCAAGGGGTGTAAGGGTGGGAGTGTCCCCGCCCCTCACCAGCCCGGTGGGACTGTATCGCCCTGGCCCTCCTGTGTGTGCCCCTGTCTACACCCAGCTGCTGGAACTGAGGGTGGGAGGGGCACCCCGGGCTTGAAGTGGTTTCCATCATGTACAGGGTTTACAGTTGGGTTCAATGGCTCTGGGCAGGCCGCCCTATACACATTGTTACAGCACCTGTGTCCAGCTGGGGAAATTATACTGGGGGGGCCTGTGACGTGACCTGATTTTAAACCAGTAGCGTTATATAATGTAATGCCCGCTGTAGCCATCTTACTGGGGGATCAGTGCCTTGATTAGGTGGCCTTTGTGTCACATGGGAATAGGGTGACCAGATGTCCCGATTTTATAGGGACAGTCCCGATTTTGGGGTCTTTTTCTTATATAGGCTCCTATTACCCCCCACCCCCGTCCTGATTTTTCACACTTGCTGTCTGGTCACCCTACATGGGAAGGGGGTTAAACTCAACAACAAAGAAAGAGCCAGTTTCAGGCCAGAATAACCTCCCATACAGGGGGTTATACCAATAACAATGCCCAGTGTTGAGAAGACCATGGCCTCCAATCCTGCAATGATTTAAGGTAACTTTAAGGTTAATTTTACACATGACTTCACTGGGACTAATCACAGTGCATAAAGTTAGGCATATGAGTAAGACTTTGCAGGATTAGGACCTTAATTTGAAGACCATGGGGCAGGGGCATTGGCCCAGATCCTGCAAACACTAAGGCAGTGATTCTCAAACTTTTGTACTGGTGACCCCTTTCACATAGCAAGCCTCAGAGTACGACCCCCCTTATAAATTAAAAACACTTTTTAATATATTTAACACCATTATAAATGCTGGAGGCAAAGTGGGGTTTGGGGTGGAGGCTGACAGCTCGCGACCCCCCATGTAATAACCTCACAACTCCCTGAGGGGTCCCTAACCCCAGTTTGAGAACCCCTGCACTAAGGCTATGTCAACACAAGCACTTTTGTCCGTAAAACTTTTGTTGGTCAGGGGTGTGAAAAAACCCAGCCCTCTGACCAACATAAGTTTCACCGACAAAAGTGCCGGTGTGGATAGTGCTATGTTGGCAGAACACGCTCTCCTGCCAACATCGCCACCGCTACTTGTGAAGGTGGTTTATTATGTCGACGGAAGAACTCTCTCCCATTGGCATAGAGCGGCTACACGAGAGATCTTACAGCGGTGCAGCTGCATCAGTACATTAGTGTAGACATGGCCCGAGATTCAGCAGACCCTTCACCGACACAGCTCACTTTTCAGAATCAGGACATTAATGAGTGACTGTAACCTTACTGATGATAAATGTGCTGTGCATCCAAAAAGTTGCTGTGGAAACATTAACGTTGCACTTTCATGTAATCTTAACTCTGTGCAATATCATCTTTAATGACATTACATATTATTTCTCAAATGATTTAATAAAATCTCCTATCAAAGTTCTTAGAGTAAATACAGGTCTTGGCCCTCTTTCCAATCTCACAAACATATGTAAAAGCACAATGCTACACAACTTCCCCTGGCTACCAATGGATTTTGGCCCTGTCCACTGATGTTTGTAGCCAGGTCCCAGGTTTGTTTCCCAAAAGATCCTATGTAGGCTACATAGCAACTAACTTTCCTTATTGAAGTTCCACACACATTTTCTTTTACTCCTTCAAATCTTTCCATAAGACCCACATTTGCGGTAACACTTATAGGAAATCTGCCAGCAAAAGAAAGAGGATTTAAATTTCTTTTTCTAGACTTAGGGGAATTTTGATATATATTTGTACATAAAAATTGTATACATTTTGTTGTTTCCTTCCTCTTTCCCCCTTATGTCACTTGTTTTCTTAGACCATGGCTGTACTAGGAATACTGATATACTGTACCAGCAAAAGCACTCCGAATGCAGATGCAGCTATACTGGGAAAGCTACACTTTGTACTGGTATAGTAAAACCGCCCCCCACAAGCAAGAAGTTGTACAGGTAGTAGTGCTGCTTTGCCTGGGTATGGCTGCATCTGTACTAGGGATGTCTGTTGGCTCGGCTAAATCAGTTAGGGAATCACATTTCTTCACACCACTGATTGACATAGCTATGCCAGCAGTCTGCAGTGTAGACTTTAGCCTCAGGCATAAGTCTACATTGCAGACATCTGCATGGAACCCTATTGACTTCAAAGGGGCTCCCTGCAGGCAAGGGGATCTGCTCACAACAGAACTGCTTCATAAGAGTGGGGCTTTAGATTTTAAGATCTTCCAGGCAGGGAGTATGCCTACAAATGTGTTTATATAGCACCTGGCATAACAGTCCCAATCCTAATCTGAGTGCTACTGTAATGTAAGTAATAAATAATAACACATTGCAGACATCTTGGAGGATACACAGGTGACTTTGAGAAATTAGAGAAAGGAACTGAAAGCCATAAAATGAAAATCAGGACTGAAGGAATAAACATCAAATGGTTTACACAGGGAAGAATAATCAAAAGCATGAAGTTAGAATGGAGTAATACTGGCAGGGAGCAGTGCCACAAAAGAGGACCAGGAGATTATAGTGAATGATAGATTGTGTCTAACTCAACAGTGGAAAAGAGGCAACCGTTACAGCATACTGGTCTGTATTAACTGGAATACCACGTGTTAAATAGGTGAGGTAATTCCTCTGCTCTGCATGGCATTGCTTAAGCCTCCTTTGGAGTAATACATGCAGTTTGTGACAATCTGACAAGAGTTCAGAGAAGAGCAAATATTAAAGGTAAGTTTGGGAAACAGTCAAGGTTTCAAAAGCAGGTCATGTCTGGATTGCTCGGTCAATTTACTTATTTATTCTTCCCATTTATAAAACAATGGCAATCATGATAATCAAAATTGATTGAGGGAAGGCCTGATAAAGCTCTATAAATGCATAAAGGAATATTATACAACAGACTGGGATCAATTAATCTGATTAGTTTGAGGTAGTTGCCACAATTTCCCTTCTGCTCCTCCATCATCCTTGTTCAAAACTGCTTTTCATTAGTTATCCCCCTGGTTGCTGTGCTCCATCCGAGAGTTGGCTGCATTTAAGGGTGAGGGGAGTCTCACACCTAGCAATTTAAATGCTTTGACTTGGCCTTAGTGGTGTGATATTGCTAGTCCTCTCCCCTCCCCTTTATTTAGTAGAAAGCCTGTATATTTTATTCCTCCAACTCTCTCCACATAAACATGCACCAGTTCTGTACACATTCCCTGTTCCCTCCCTAGCCTTTATCCTGTTTTAGCACTGCACCCATCTAGTTAGCATTAGGCTTTGCAGCAGGAAGGAGGAGAATCAAATAGTCTGGCAGGGGCCCATATTTGGTGGAAAGGTCCCAAGTGATGTTATCCTTAATTAGGCTTTGAAGTTAGTGCTTCATTGAGGTGCAGAGTGTGGGGACTGATTTCCAATTTTACTGCTGTAATTTGAAGACAATTTTCTGCAAGACAAAGTTATTAGGCTACGCTGCTTAGTATAATGGTGTCCACACAAGAGAGATGAAACCGTTTAATTTCAATGCATTTTTAACCTGATCAAGTTAAATTGTTGCAAACTCCTATGTAGACACCCACATTTCGAGTTATGCATGGCCTATTTTGGTTTATCTTAAATCAATTTAAGCCTAATCAAAAGAACTGTAGAATCCACAATATCCCTGCTCAAACAAACAAACAAAACAAACAAACATTTTTCTCTAGGTTAGTTATTATTTTCTGTAGTTTGGTTAATCTCAACAGAGGTGGTGATACATTTTTAGACCAAGATTTTCAAAACCAAGTGCCTAAAGTTAAGCTCCTAAATCTATATTTAGGTACTGAGACCCAGAGTCCACAAAGTATTTAAGTACATGCTAGTTCCACTGAAATCTACACATGGATTTAGCAGCTTAAATTTAGGTTCCCAATTTTTAAAAATCTTAACTTCATGAAGATACATTGTTTTATTTGCATTCAGGAGTTGAGAGGATTGAGGCTTCTTTTTTTAGACTACTGTGAACTAATCCCTCTGCATGATCAGCTAGTACCCAAATGGTGGGTGCTATTCATCCAAAGGAACCACTGCTGATGGAAGGAAGGAATGGCTGAGAGGGAGCAGTTGATGCTGGTTAATTTTTTTTTTTTTCCAGTCACAGTTGAGCAAACACAAATCCCAACTCCGTGGTTTATAGCATTTCACTATATAAAGGGGGAAGACATCAGGTTTCATTTAAGTCCCGTGTTTATTCAAACAGAATCTAACTAGGATCACATTAAAAACAAACTATAAGTAATTTAAGAGCCATTAAGGCTTGCCAAAATGAACCGTGGCTTTAAATAGGGGTAGGTCAGAATAAATGAAAAGTAGCACCTAACTCACCGTACAGATGGCATATTAGCAATGCACCATATATACTTGGGATTTTAAAAGGCATTTGATAGAATCCCACATCCAAAGAAGAGTACAGCTAATAGGGATTAGGTGAAGCACTCAGGTTTAGAAAAGAAATATGACCCAAAATCCAGACTAAGGCCCTGATCCTGCGAACACTTCTACACATCCTTAGTTTACACACACACAAGTAGACCCATTGAATTCCGTGAGATATTCACATGAATGAAATTATGCATGTCTGTGTTTCCAGGATCAGGACCCAAAATTTTTTGCAGAGTTCAGAAATAGGTAGACTGCAGATTTTTAGAATATGGGCCCCAATGCAGCAAATCTTTAAACATGCTTAATTTGAAGCTTGAAATTAAGCCCACGATTAAATGCTTTGTTGAACAGAGATAGACTCGAGCATGTATTAAATGTTTTGCTGAATTGGAACAATAGTCTAGCTGCATGTGTGCGTGGATATTAAGTATACATGTGTACATCCCCCCTCCCCAGACCATATTATAGGCAGAGCTGGTGGGCTGCCTAGAGTTGAAGTTGCCTAATGCTTCCCACTGTAAGACCCCATTTTCAATTATTTGTAACTTTGCCCAACTTTAATCGTTGAGGCTGAAATTTTCTATACTGGGTGTTTTCCTCAGGCTGAATTTTTTGGAAAGTTTCAGCTAAAATGGTTCAGTCACTTCCAAGAACAAGGTTAGGGGAAAATATGTTGTTTTGCCTATGTTAAAAAAATTCTTACAACCTTTTAGTTGAGAAGCTCTAGTACCCAGGGCCGGTGCAACCCATTAGGCGACCTAGGCGGTCGCCTAGGGCACTGCTATTTTGGGGGCACCTGCGCCCCCGCCGCCCGTTGAAATTTGGGGGCGGGACCTTCCGCCGCCGCTGTTGGGGGCGGCATTTCGGGGGCGGGACCTTCTGCCGCCTAGGGCGCCGGAAGAGCTGGCGCCGCTACTGCTAGTACCAGCAAGGCTTGCACAGAGACTTGAAATTTGGCACAGGGGTGTGGCGGGGGAGGGAAGTCACGCTGGGGTCAGGGCTATGCTTTTTGCCATTCCCATGAAAAACTGTCAAAATCTGGCCAAGTTATAAGCCTCTGAAAAATCTCAATTTGCACATGCTCAGTAGCGATTTGTTAGCAATTGGCAACTAAACTCTCTGAAGACTTTAAAGAAGTAATAAAATATAATAATAATAATAATATCTAGCTCTTCATCAGTAGATCTCAAAGCACTTTACAAAGGAGGCGAGCATCACTATGCCCATTTTACAGATGGAGAAACGGAGGCACAGAGCAGTGAAATGACTTCCCAAGGTCACCCAGCAGGCCAGTGGTATAGAACCCAGCATAGAACCCAGGTGTCCTAGTCCAGTGCTCTATCCACTAGGCAACACTGCTGAGGTTATACAGAAGGTTGTGTCAAAGCAGCCCAGGCAATATTTTCAATACCCAGGCCAGTTTGATTTTAGATCTGAGCTCACTATAGTACTGCTGTGGTTTTGTTAGGTGGTGATGACCTTCTGGAGATAAATGAAGATTCTTCTTTTAGCTCTGTTGTCTTTGATAGCATTGACCACAAAGGGGTTGAAATGGCTGTGGACGCTGAGGGGATAGACAGTATTCCTTGACTAGTGTCTTTCTTTCTTTCTTTCTTTCTTTTCTTTTCTTTCTCCAAGATGACTCAGAGAGTAGTTCTGGGTGATTGCTCATGTGTTCTGAGTCTCGCTCATGTGAGGTATTACAGAGTTCCACTCTGTTGCCTCTCCTGTTATATGTGTACGTGAGGCTAGTAGTAGAGAACTGTTAGGTGAAATGGGCTGTGGTGTCTTCAGTATGAAGATGACAACCAGTACTTCATCAGACCTGGCTGCTGATCATAGAATAGAGACAAGTAAGGCTGGAAGGGACCCTGAGAGGTAAACAAGTCCATCCCCTCCATGCTGAAACCAGACTAGGGTATGTCTGCACTAGCAGGTACAGCGCCGCTCAGGGTTGTGAGTTCAGTCCTTGAGGGGGCCATTTAGGGATTTGGGGCAAAAATCTATCTGGGGATTGGTCCTGCTTTGAGCACGGGGTTGGACTAGATGACGTCCTGAGGTCCCTTCCAACCCTGATATTCTATGATTCACATACCTGTCACTAACTGGCTGACCCCAGGCAAGCACACATGAGCCACAAGACTCCCAAAATGGTGAGTAACTACAGGGGCAGGGGAAATCAGTGTTCCAGGACTGAACTGTACACTGGGCACGTGGCTCTTGGGGAGAGCCAGCATGGGGGGGAAGGGCTTATAATCATTACTGTCCCCACACTTTCCACAGGCTGTGTTCATTATGGAAGATATCCTGCTGCTGAGGGTGAGCAGGGAATCAAGGGAGGGTCTTCTCCAAGACTGCGGCTTCCACCCTAGCCCTTATGTGGCTCGCCTGTGTGCAGCAATGGTCCCCCCACCCAACCCCCTCGTGACAGCAGAGTGGCGCGGGAAAGTTACTCTTAATGGGGCAAGAAACAAAGCAGCTCTGCCAAAGAACCTGCGGCAGCGGGTTGCCCAGTATCTCCATGAGAGTTTCGTGGAGATCTCTGAGGCAGATTCCCATGAAATGAGGGAGTCAATCAACACCCTGTTCCACCGCTCAGACTAGGCATGTGGTGGTACGCGCATCATACAGACACAAGCCTGCTTTCTGCAACCCTCCTGCCCCCAACACCTCGCCTCAGCAATTCCCAAAATCAAAGTCACTTACCCAGGGGCCTCCTCTCCTGTTTGTGCTTCGTCAAGATCCAACAGCTGTGACTGGCTAGCCTCCTCCGGGGTAGAGAAGAGCTCCTGGCTGCATGCATCTCTGACCTCCGAGTCGTCCTCTGCCTCTGGGTCCCCCTCCCCATCCTAGTTCCTCCTCCTGGTTCGGTCCACACTCGACTGGCACGCAAGCCACCAAAGTATCCACAGTGGCCTTCACAGTGGAGGTGGGTCGCCACCAAATATCACATCCAGCTCTTTGTAGAACCGGCAGCTCGTGGGTCAGCGCCGGAGCGGCGGTTTGCCTCCCGTGCCTTGTGGTAGGCGTTCCGCAGCTCCTTCACTTCGACCCTGCACTGCAGTGTGTCCTGGTCATGGCCCCTTTCTATCCTGCATCATGAAACCTGTCTGTAGGTATCATAATTCCTACAGCTGAAGCGCAGCTGGGACTGGACAGCCTCCTCTCCCCAAATGCTGATGAGATCCAGCAGCTCGGCATTGCTCCAATCGGGGAATCGCCTGGTGCATGAAGCAGGCATGGTCTCCTGGAAAGATGCGCTGAGACCACTGCACACGTCACCGAGCAAACAGGAAGGGGACTTTCAAAATTCCCAAGGAATTTAAGGGGTGGGGCTCACAGTTGGTCACCTGAGGGCAGGGCAGTAGAGTTCAAACTGATGACCAGAGAGGTGAGAACAGGCATTGTGGGACACCTCCCAGAGGCCAATCACAGTGGTGTAATCGACCAGGGTGTCTACATGGGCTGTAGCCCCAGCGCAGAAAGCTGTACGTTTCTCGTCGGTTGTTTTTTTTTAAAGCGCTGCAACTGCGCGGTTTCTATGCACTAAGAGACTTGGCAGTGTGCACACCTCAGGAGTTACAGCGCAGAAAGCTGCTTTACTGCACAGAAACTTGCCAGTGTAGACAAGGCCTACAGCTCCATCTACACTAGAAGCAATGCAACTGCGCTGCTGTAGCACGTCCGATGAACACGCTCTAAACCGACAGGAAAGAGCTCTCCCGTCAGCTTAATTACTCCACCTTCCACTAGAGATGGTAGCTGAGTAGAGTGGGACAGTTACCTCCCATGTCTTACAAATGACACTCCTATTAATATACCCCAGAATGATATTAGCCTTTTTTGCAACTGCATCACGTTGACTCAATTTGTGTTCCATTATACCCCCAGATCCTTCTCAGCACTACTATTGCCTAGACAGTTATTCCCCATGTTTTAGTTGGGCATTTGATTTTTCCTTCCTAAGTATATTATTTTGCACTTGTCTTTGTTGAATTTCATCTTGGTGATGTCAGAGCAGTTCTCCAGTTTGTCAAGGTCGTTATGAATTCTAATCCTGTCCTCCAAAGTGCTTGCAATGCCTCCCAGCTTGGTGTCATCTGCAAATTTTATAAGCATACTCTCCACTCCATTAATTAATTGGCTGACCCCAGGCAGGATCCTACTAGATATGTTTTCCTGGTTTAATAATACTACACTTTGAGGATGGTTTTTCAATCAGTTGTGCACCCACCTTATAGTAATTTCATCTAGACCAAGTGTCCTTAGTTTGCTATGATAATGTCATGTGGGACTGTGTCAAAAGCCTTACTAAAATTCAAGATATATCACATCTATTATTTCCCTCATCCACCAGGTGAATAACCCTGTCAAAGAAGGAAATTATGTTGGTTTGCCATGATTTGTTCTTGACATATCCATGTTGGCTTTTACTTATCTCATTATTCTCTAGGTGCTTACAAATTAATTGTTTAATAATTGGTTCCAGTACCCTTCCAGGTATGTATGCTGACTGGTGTATAATTCTCCAGGTCCTCTTTGTTCCTCTTTTTGAAGTTGATACTGTTTGCCTTTCTCCAGTCCTGTGGGACCTCACCTGTTCTCCATGAGTTCTCAAAGGTAATTGCTAATGGTTCCAAGATTGCTTCAGCTAGTTCCTGAAGTACCCTTAGATGAATTTCATCAGGCCCTGCTGATGTGAATACATCTTACTTATCTAAATATTCTTTAATTTGTTCTTTCCCTTTTCTGGTTTGCATTCCTTCCCCCTTGTTGTTAATATTTACTACATTACGCATCTGGTCACAATTAACCTTTTAGTGGAGACTGAAGTTAACTATAAACACATCAGCCTACTTGGCATTGTCAGTGATTAGTTCTCCTTCCCTGTTAAGTAGTGGACCTACACTTTCCTTCATCTTTCTCTTGCATCCTAAAAAGTCATCTTCCCCTTTGCCCAGGACCAAGGCTTGGCTGAGGGCGAGATAGTTGTGAGCTAATCCAGATAAGACTGAAGTGACGGTGGTAGCCTGAGGGGGCTAGCATAGAACTTGAGCTCCAAGGAATGATGAAGTTATCAACTCCCTCAGTTCACAGATTTTGCCCACCATTTCTTAGTCAAGTTCACAAATTAGGGATCTTATTGAATTCATATAAGTCAGTGGGACAACTTGTGGAGTATGGTGCTACTCACTGTAAGGGTGGGGATCAGAATTTGGCCCCTTTTTATGTTGTAAGTGCCCCTCTGTCCCTTTCCATTTGGGGCATTCAACACATAACTTTACCATGATCTAATTTTTCAGAGGTTTGAGCCTATCAAAGCAAATACAGTGGAACGAATGCATTTTCACTAGATCTGACATCTTTATGGGGAGAGAGGGCAGATAAAAGTATCTGACTGAGATAAACCGAAAAGGAGGCGCTGTCTAAGCAGCCTTTTCCTTGGTAGTAGTTACATTACTTATGTCCTTACATTTGTCCGTGCCCTGAATAGGAACAAACCTTCTTGAGTGAGATAATAAAAGGCTGCACTTCATAGAGCCTTTCACATAAGTATCCCAAAAGAGCGTTACATAAGCCTCACAACACCTGTGACCCAACCAAGTAAGTATTCTGAAACCCATTTTATAGATGCAGGAATTAAGGTATACAGGGGTAAAGTGACTTGCCTAAGGTCAAACACAAATGAGCATTTAGCGTCAAAAGTAGAATCCAGGAGTCCTGCCTAACAGTCCCCTACTCTGGCCACTAGACGAGTGTGTACTAGGTGTTATTCTTAGTTACAAGGCAGATCATCCAGCAGAAGAGAAACTTTCTGCAATTAAAATTATCTTTAAAAATATTTTATGAACAAAGAAAAGATCCTAAATGGGAAGCTGTTTATATAACTTTATAAATATATCAATAAATACATTCAGGGGAAATTTGATGCCTGCTGGATGTGGGGTGGTTTTTGCACTGATGGTATTCCTGCTTTTGTGGATGCTGCAGATGGCTCACATGAAGATTTCAATGCCATATGTCGTCAAATAAAAAAACCTTTAGCAAGGCTCCAAAGCTGGGCGTTGGGATCCTTGTTTCTGTTTAGTTATTGATTTATGGTTGCCATTGCTGGAGGATATCTCCCCCTCTCCCAAAGATTAAAAAAGCAAAACAACATTTATAACCACACTCTTCTTTTTTTTCCCCTTTCAGCCTGACATCCTCTCAAATGCTACCTGACAGACTGCAGCAATCATCCTGTGAATGGTAAGTAATTTCCTTATTGACAGCCTCCCATTTACTCTGACATCTGCCAGCAGTCCCTGACACTTGAATAAGCATTAAGACATTAACAGTCTGGCACAGGTTTAAGGGCTGGAATAACAATGTTCTGTGAGCCCACTCCACAAAAAACACATCCAAAGGCCCTGTCTCACTCAACTTATCATCTTTCTGGTTGGCTGTGGGGGAGATTGTAAATGCAGATTATTTACTTGGCTGCACTCCCATCTTTTGTTATCCCATACAATGGGGCCTGATCCACAGCCCACTGAAGTCAATGGGAGCCCTTTCCATTGACTTCAGTAGGACTGGAATCAGGCAGAAGGAAGGCATGCTGAATATGTATGGGAACATTGAGAGAGGGGTGTGGAGGGCAGAAGACAGCCTTTAGAAGAAAACCACTTTGCTGAGGCTAAATGTCATTCATAAAAACCTCCCTGAAGTGCTGAATTGGAATTAGAAGCGCCTTTACATTCCTTTTAAGTGCCCGACCTTCATGTGCTAGATGGACAATGCGTTCTGGGAACCCCTGTGGATTTTGAAGGATTATTAAAATGAGAAAATGGTCCAAACATATTTGATTCAAATAATGCGTACTAGAGCATAGATTATTTATATGTGTGTGTGTTTTGGGGAGGGGGGGGAATCTGCTGCCATTCTGGGATCCACATAGAATGGATGATCAGACAGTTTAATACTCATTCAGCATCTCCTCTAGGAATGCCTCCCATACAAACCACTTCAGGCTACTTTACAGAGGAAGTTTGCCATCGTAACCTGCTGGGCTTCCATTCAAACCTCAAAATACAGTTAGTAAGAGGTTTCTGTACCCAATTACTTTCATGAAACCTTGTATGCCTCCCAGATGTTTAATAGTCAGTGCCCTTGAAAAGCCCTTGGACACACTTCAGTCATCTCTAACCTCCGCCAGTGCACAAAGCGTTCAAAGGCTGCACAAAACCACAACTTTTATTTTCATGCATGCCTAAAATATGCACAAGCGATTCTCTGCACTCCCTATCTGCATGAGAGGAGCCTACATGTTTTCGATCATCCAGGGCTACTGGACAAATCCAATGTATGTTTCAGCAGAGAAGATAAGGATAGAAGAAATGTTGTCAAACATTAAAGCAATTTTGGGGTATTCGAACATAAAGTTGTTCATACCTCTAGGCCGTTGGTTCAAATCCACCCTAGCTGGGTCAAGAAAAGAGGCTGATATTACTGAAAGATTGTTTAGTGGCATATGTGAAAGGAAAGTTTGGTGGGCTGTGTCTACTTCCTGGGGAATATGGCCACATCACAAAAACTGCCACCATAGTAACTAGTGGCTGTATTGGGAGTCTTAACTGAGAGGCCAGTCACCGAGGACTCAAAAAGGCACAGCCGCACTCTGTGTCGGAGAGGTGGAATGCTCCTGGAGAGCCCCCGTGCACAGTGGGAGCATGCCAGGTACCACACCCCTATAAGGGGAGGAGCATACAGCTCCCTGCTTACAGCTACTCCATGGGCGGCCTTGCCTCCTCCCCACTTCTTTTTAAGGACACTGAATACCCCCTGGGGAGTATGGAGGGAGAGGTTCCTGAGGTCATGGACTGCAACTGTGACCGGGCTTTGTGATTTGCACTCCTTGCATTGCTGCTTCCCGCTAACTATGCACCTGTATAAGAGCCTGGTCCTACACAAGCATGGAAAGTAAACCCCGCTGTCCCTAAACGTGGACTGAACGGAATGGGTGCTGCAGCATCTGTCCTGTGGGGCAACAGACTACACGGCTGTTGATCTAGCACTTTTTGCATTGAGACTAAACTAATGCAAAAAGATGTACTGTAAAATAAAACTACCCGTGGATAACAGTTGACACTGGCACCCTTCGGAGCTGTATTGTTTTATTCTATTAGGCAAATAATACTGTTTGAAAATAGTATAAATGCGGCTTACCCAACAGAAATGACTCCGCAGAGCTATTATGATGGAGTAAATAGCACACATTTAAATGACGGTCTAAATATGCATTTTCAGGTATTTATTTACTCTCATGACACATTGTAACTATTATCCTGTCTTGCTGTGTTAATTCATGAGTATTTCAATGGCAGCTTGTGTGCTTCCACCGCTGGCTTCCGCCCCCACCCCTATACAGCAGACAAAAGGCCCAGATTCGCTAACTGTTATGCACATGCTTAGCTTTTTAGAGAGTAGTTCCATGGGACATAGACTTAAAATCAAGCATGTGCATATGCTTTTGCAAAACTGGAGGCACAGAAGAGACATGAAGGCAGAAAAATATAATTTGTTCCTTACATTTATTATGGTGTTCAAGTATTATTGCCTAGGAGTAGGGTGACCAGATGTCCCGTTTTTAAAGGGATAGTCCTGTTTTTGGGGACTTTTTCTTATATAGGCGCCCCACCCCCCGTCCCGTTTTTTCACAGTTGCTATCTGGTCACCCTACCTAGGAGTTCTCATTTGTTTAGGGCAATCGTACTACTTCAGCAGAATAGGACCTTGGCTGGATCAGCCATTTCTCATCCCCTCCCATTTCATGGTGGGAGTGCACACCATTGAATTGGAGGCAGTAGAAGAGATGAACTAGGGTCCAGTAAGCTGGCTCATTCTTAAGAAAGGGGGAGGAAATCTACAATCTGTTTTTTTAATTAGCTCCTCTCATCCTTGTATCTCAGCAAAGACACCAGCATCACTGGCAGAATGCGAAAGCACTGCATTACTTGAGAACTGATACCATGAAAGTCTCTGCTGATAAACCATGCTACAGCTTCCAGTTTGTTTTTCATACACAACTTTAACATCAGACCAGGAAGCAGAATTATCCTCTCATTTTTCAAAGAGTCAGTTGACTTGCCAACTTGTGGTTTTATCCTGAATCTCACAAAATTCGGTGTTTTTCTTTAAAATCCAGCCACAGGAAGCACATGATTAGGTGAGAATTTCTGCTTTTTTCTTTTTAAGGACGATTCTAGCCCTCGTGGCTGTGGAGAAAAGCTTGAAAGCAGACCCAAGTACACCCTAAAGGGTCAGAAACCAAAAGATATAAGAAGAATCCCATTTATTTTTAATCTCCTGATCTCTGAGGTCAGATTTATGATTTTTGAATGCTTGGGGTTGACAAGATTGCAAGTAGCATTCTCAGCCAACGTGTTCCAGGCTTTCTGAGCCAAGTGAGTAAAACTGACAGAGTGCACACACCCCACAGGTGGTTTAAACTAGAGCTTAAATAATTTCACCAAAAAAACAAAACAAACCCACACCTTTGCTTCCATTTTGCATATTTCAGAATGGAACAATTTGTTTTTCACAAAATAACTTCTCCTTCCGTCCACATCACCCCTACCCCAAAGGAAAAAAAAATCCACTAAAACTTCATAAATTTAAACTTCCATGGCCAGATTTTCAGCTGGGGTAAATCGACATCGCTCCATTGAAATACATGGAATTAAGTCATTTTACATTGGCTGAGAATCTGGCCCACAGCTTCTATTCCCCATTTGATACTCTATTCCAATTGGGCCCTAAATTTATTGATTGTCTGGGTTAATATACAGAAGTGATCAGTTCCTCCAACAATACTAATAATTATAATAAGAGGAGAGAAGGCTAAGTGACAAAAGTCTTTGAAGCTGGTGCTATCTCCGTATTCATAGGAGATGAGGAGTGGGGGAAGGAAAGAGTTTCATTAACAAACATTTAACAATAGGGTTAGATTCTGTTTATGCCAAGGGAGCAGCTGGCATTGTACATAGTCATGCAGAAGTCTCCTCTTCTGTCACCATACATGTATCTATTGAGATCAAAGCTGAAATTATTTACTCTGTTCCTGAACAGACAATATTGGCTCCCATTTCTAAGATCTCCTTTACTCTCCTTTCCTCCCCGTTTATTGGCATAATGCACGGGGCTCTCTCTCTCTCATGTTACTTGCTCACACATGTCTGCTTTGTAACCATGCTGACCTCCACAACACAAGCGGCTTGCACTTCATAAGGAATTCCTTTCGAAATTATGCACTGGGGTGTGACCAAATGCAGCCCTGTATTCATACCCTGCACACTTCTGTAATAATCTTTGTACCAAATGCACCTGGTGAGGTATCATTTGAAAACTAATAACTCACTGTCAATAATTGCATGATGAAATGTATGTAGCAGCACTGTGTGTAAATTTATGAAATCCCCCGTAAAATGGTAAAGGCATATGTTCAAACTCACATAGCACAAATTAAGGCACAACTGGTCAAGCAGGTCTTAAACAACGGGACATGTGATTACCTCATATAACCTGTAAACAGAGTCCTCAGAGAGTGAGAGAGAAAATAAAGAAAATCTGCATCTCAGCACACACAGGTGAAAGAAAACAGCACAAAGCATCTTTCCTCTCTAGACTTCATGTCTCCTTCTGCTCAGGTGGCTAGAACTTTCTGAGGAGGGCTGAACTATAAAAGTGAGGGGCAAACACCCCAAGGTATCTCTCCCCCAGTCCATCTCCCTCTTTGCATCTAAGACGACAAAAGAAACAGCTGTTGGACTTTGGGGAGGGGTCCTGACCTGAAGATTTTGGTCAGTAATGTTGTTGGAAGGCTGTGGTAAGGATCTACCTTGAATCAAATATAGTTTATTAAGTTAGGCACTAGGAAGCATTTAATCTTTATTTTTCTTGTAACCATTTCTGACTTTTATGCCTCATTACTTGTAATCAGAATCCTATAATCTTTTGTTAATAAACTTGGTTTATTATTTAATCCAGTCCAGTGAGTTAAAGTTACATTGTCTGGGTAACTCCATTTAAGGTGACAAGTTTTCATGTTTTGTTCTCTTAGAGCAGGGGTAGGCAACCTATGGCACGCGTGCCGAAGTCGGCACACGAGCTGATTTTCAGTGGCACTCACACTGCCCGGGACCTGGCGCCTCTGCATTTTAATTTAATTTTAAATGAAGCTTCTTAAACATTTTAAAAACCTTATTTACTTTACATACAACAATAGTTTAGTTATATATTATAGACATAGAAAGAGACCTTCTAAAAACGCTAAAATGTGTGACTGGCACGCAAAATCTTAAATTAGAGTGAATAAATGAAGACTCGGCACACCGCTTCTGAAAGGTTGCCGACCCCTGTCTTAGAGGGACAATGGACTTAATCTCTCTAGATGGTCCAGGAGAGGGCTGGATGTTACAGAACATACATTTTTTTTTGGTGAGGGAGGGGAGGGAAATCCAAGACTGGGAGTGTGTTGGGGTCACCTTGCAGTAGTAACCCAGGCTGGGGAGAGCCAGAGTGAGACCAGAGTGTGGTTGCCAGCCTGCAGTTACACACAGACACTTGGGCATCTGCATACTATTGGCTGTTTGTGAGCGATCCAGGTTGAGAGTTACAGGAGCAAAGCATTGAAGGGCACCCCAGGTTATAGGGCAGGCGATGACACAGCCCCGCACTGGTCTGGATAACACCCTGAAATGTCAGAGGGGGACTTGGGGATAAGTAAGGGAATACTTGGCAAGGAAACTCCAGCCCTGCAGGCAGGTAACTAACAGAGATTTCAAAGCCTAGAGGGAAATCAAGGACCATTATGTACAGTTTTCACTAACCCGCTTTTATTACATTTTAAGCTCTGTACATCTGCACTGTAATCAAACAGGGGGAATGTCTAGCGAGTAGTGTGAAATCCATGTGCACTGAAGCCCATCAAAAGCCTTTTGGGGTCTCCCACAAGTAAAGTTTTCAAGCCTGCAGTGTATGGCTTCAAAAGCAGACAATCGTACTGTATTTTGTCCGGCTAAGTGCTGAATCTGTGACTAGACAGGTAGTAACACTATGGGCCTCCTCCATCCCTTCAAACCATACCAGTCGGAGGTGCTCAGACACCACAATGACGGGCCTGGCCTAAGGACATAGATGAATATAGGAAACACTTTGCTACACCTTATCATGAGGCAGTGTGACCCTGCGGCTATGGCACTGGGCTAGGAGTAAGGAGACCTGAGTTGCATTCTTGCTACTGCCATTGGCCTGCTCTGTGGCCTTAAACAAGTCACTTCCTGGCTCTGTGCCCCTTCCTGTCTTCTGTCTATAAGCCCTTAAGCCCTTCAGTTCAGTGTCTGTCCATCTCTCACTATGTGTTCATACAGCCTCCAGCAAAATGAGCTCCTACTCTCAGATGGGGGCCTTGCTGTCATGCAAATAATAGCGCTTAGTAATCCACTCCTTAGGGCGTCTATTGTAAACATACACTAACAGACTCAGAGGAGATAAAATGCTCTCTCAATATTACCATCCAAGATTTTTCCATCCCTTCACTGAGAAAAGAAATCCTGACTTTTGTTCAGACTTACAGGTTTGTTTATACCAGTGGGTGGTAAATATTCCTGCCTATGAATATTTCAGAGGAAAGCAAAACTGGAGAGCGTCTGGCTTTTCTGATAGAGCTGATGGATACTGGGGGAATGGATCAGTGAATGTTTCTAGAGCAAACGGCAAGGTTATCCATGCATCCAAAGCAATTACATAATTATGTGCATGGAGAGCTTGATATAAAAACAAACCCCTTCCATAACAGTTTTTGGAGGTTAGAACATTTATATACAATCCGTGCTGCCAGATTTTACAGCATCAAGCCCAGTAGTTAGGGATTGGCAGGAAACAGTACAATTTATTAACTATTATTTTCCTAGCTCCAGCTTCCCCTACAAACAAAAAACAGCATCAGCATCAGTGGAGAGGAGCTTGTTTAAATGAGCGGCGGACGATCAGGCCTCAGGCATTTTAATTAACTAATCTGATTAGAGAAGGATTGTATTGTATTATGAATTGTTAAATTTTAGAGTGTAACGAAGTGTGAGGGAGGAGCTGTAGCATTTGTATGCCAAGAAACATCCTGGAGCAGACTATTACCAATCTCATTTGTGAATTAGTCTAAAACACAATTGTAAAAATACGACTCTACTGCTCTCAACTGCATGAAATGACTTTTCATTGCGTCGACAAATTCTCTCCACACGGGCTCTGTTCTCCCATTACTGACAGCCAAACATTTCAGCAACAAAGCACTTTGGGCCAATATCTGTTTATCTATGCAATACAGTAATTTGCACATGTCCTAGAACATCTGGCCGACAACAGATTAACAGATATTTGGAAGAAACAGCTTAATTCTCATTAATCTCTTTACATATGAACACAAGACTATTATGGCTATACACAAACTGATTATTAATAACAAATAATCATTTCTTCCTTCCCTAGCATTACGCATAAGTGTAGTAATTCCTGGCTTCTGCAGGGTGGATGGAGAGAATTCAGTGGATTTTGATACAATATGGCTGGTCAGGAATTAGTTTTCTGAATGGAACGCCAAACCTTTCCTTTTGGGCCTCCCTATACCCTCTCACATTCAGAGTGAGTGTTATTACTTATCCTGGGATTTCCCTGTCATTTAAGTGGCTAAACAACTCAAGTCCTCTCAGTCACCTAAGTGACAATGAATGTGAATTCTGCTATTGGCCTTAAATACAGTCCATTGGGACATTTGAAAGTTGAGATGGGGATGATGGGCTTCATCCTGCTCCCACAATTCCTACCTCATACTGCCTTTAATGGTGCAGGATAAGCCCTAGATAAGCAGCTGGGGCAATGTGGTGATGATTGGGAGGGAGAAGCCCACAGACACACAATGTGCTTTTCAGACTTTCCAGAGATGCCACTTTGGGCACACAAGTTAGCTGTGTGTTCTAGGGCAGGTTAAAAACCAAAGCAGTTATTGGAAGGAGTAGCCTGTGAGGAAAAGGTAACTGGACACAGACAGCATCATGTTTTCCAAGGAGCCTCCAGATTGTGTGGGCACAGTTTTGCAGTTATGTCCACAAAAACACATTAGTGCATGTAAATAGGCATCTCATGGACAAAAATCAGGTCACTGCTTACATACATGCCTATGCAAGCAGTAGCTTTATGTAAAGGGTGTGTAAGTGTTTTTGCAAGGGTACACAACACACTTCAGTTGAAAAATGTAGGATGACAGTATCATGTGTGGGGATCGTGTTTGATCTTTCTGAACAGCACTTACCTGAACTCCTAGTACTACTGCACAATTTGACTAAGCTCTCAACAAATGTTACTCGATACACTGTATTATGCAGTGATACACTGTATTATGCAGTGACTTACTGCATTACAAATGCAGATCGTTTTATTTATCACCTCAATTTCCATCCAATAATCTGCCACAGTAGGTGCTCTCTCTCTCTCTCTTTGTGTGGCTTAGCATGCCAGCACTTTTTGCCTAAGCTGATCTCAGCGTAACTCATTTGCCTCGTTTCAGAGCTCTGAGATTTCCAGGCAGTTGCAGCATCGGGCAATATTTTAAATTTATTTTATTAATTTCAATGTGTGCAAAAGTGTGCCCATACATTGGTCTTGTTAAAACTTTTACAAATCGTAGCACCCTTCTATGCCACTGCCAGCAGCAACAGAGAAGTAAGGGTGGCAATACCATACTATGCCACCTTCACTTCTGCGCTGCTGCTGGTGGTGGCACTTCCTTCAGAGCTGGGCTCCTAGCCAGCAGCCGCTGCTCTCTGACCGGCCAGCTGTGAAGGCAGCACAGAAGAAAGGCTAGTAATACCACGCCCCCCCCCCCCCCCTACACTCACACAATAGCCTTGCCACCCCCTTTTGGGTCGGGATCCCCAGTTTGAGAAATGCTGATTTAAGGTCTTTATATGTTTATATTTTTAAATACATAATCCTGATTAGTGACAACACCATAAAATTTAAGATTTAAATATCTGTAACCATGAAATTCATGATTTTTAAAATGCTATGACAATGAAATTTACCAAAATGGACCATCAATTTGGTACGGCCCTGCTTATACAGACTCTCCAACACTTTGGAATCCCGGGGGACAAAAGACATTAGGGGCCAGATTTCCAAGAGAGCTCAGCTCCTAGCTAAACACCTAGATTCAAACAAGCTCAGCATCCAACATGCTGATCGTGCTGAAAATCTGGTCCTGACTGTAGATCTTGAAACCCTGGCCTTATATAAATACATCAGCTGTGATATATGCCATGGCCAACAGAGCAGAGACTTCAAGCTAGTCATTCAAATCATGCCTGGAGGAGCTAAAACAAGGGAGAAGGCTTTCAGCATAAGTAAAAGCTTCAGTTCCTAGAATCAGCTCCATCCCTTTCTGCTCCTTGATCTCCCCATGACATCCCATCTCTTTTGGCACCTAGTCAATCTCTGTTGGCATGTCTACTATAGACAGATGCTGGGAGCACATCTCGCAGCCTGAGGTGACAGGCTTATGTTAGCAGGGCTTGGGCTAGCGTGCTAAAAATTGCAATGTGTATGTTCTGGATCGGGCTCCGAGGTCCACCCCACCTCTCTAGGCTTCAGAGCCTGAGCTCCAACCTGAGCCCAAACATCAAAGCGATGTTGACACCGCTATTTTACAATGCTAGGCCAAGCCCAGCTAGTGCGAGTCTGTCAATCCAGACGTGAGACTTGCTGCCAGCAGCTGTGTAGACATACCCTGTGATACTGACTGAAAGACATCCCCTTGGTGCTATCCCACCTGTGAAATCAGTGGGAAATAACAACAAAGCAAATACTTTCGTTTAAATGGTTATTGGAATGGGTTTGGAGTTCTTCTGGGGGGCAGGGAGGAGAAAGGAGTGTGGAGGGAGGAGGGATATTTTCCCCTGCAAAGCATCCCATTAGGTTTCCTTGGGAAAATATAAACAAGGAAGACATTAGGGAAAAATGGTTTCTTTCCAAACAAAAATTCTTAACCTCCCATCAGACTCCAACCCTCTGAAGTCTTTGTGGTCATTCCTAGGTACATTATTAATTTATTTGTACTAGAGTAGTGCCTGGAGATGCCAGCTAAGATCGGGGTCCTGTTGTCGAGGTCCTGTACATACACATAGTAAGAGAAAGGCCCTGTCCTCAAGATTCTTAAAAAACAAAATCAAGGCAGACAAAGGAAATATTACCCATATTTTACAGATAGGGAACTGAGGCAGAGAGAGCTGAAGTGACTTGTCCAAGGTGACACAATAAGCTAGGAACTGAACCCAGATCTCTTAACATCAACCCTGTGCCTATATTAATAGGCTCTCTCTGGTCTCCGTAAAGAAAGCTGCAAGACTTTAGAATCACTGCTCACTGTCCTGGCACAATGGGACTCAAACATCACAAGCTGCCCTGACACGAACGTCTGATGATATCCTTAAAGCAAAAACAAAACAGGAGGAACAACTTGTTCTTTTTGGAAAACTGCTTTTGGGGCGCTGGGGCACATAAAGCATCAAGACTTTGAATGAAGCCAGGGTAGGTGCCTGCAGCAAACTAGCGCTTCCTTTGTTGTCTAGGCACAGTACACTGGGGAAAGTTATTGCTTTCACTGTATCACAGGCCTCAAACACAACATTAGCACAATGATTTTGCTACCCATACTCTTGATTGTGCTTTCTAATCCCTTATTCAGTCAACAGCCAGAAGCTATCCAAGTTCAGTGCTATGTGTATGTATTGGTTGTCAAAAGGTAAAAAAAAAAAAAAAAAAATCAGGATCACAGAAGAGAAAGTCCACGATGGATCCATTCATCCAATTCTTCATGCTGTTTTCCATCCCTCACGGCAGTATGTGAGTGCCTGACAAACCTGAATTACATACACAGACCTGATTTTCAGCTTTTTGTCTAAAGACAGGTAGGATTGTTTTGAATTTCATTTTTCTCCTCAGACACCACAGAGATTAGCTTCTAATACTCCTGCCCAGGACAGCATCACATGCTGCACACAAACAGAGTTGGCCCCAAGGCACGAAGTTCAGATCTGATCCGAACTTCTCCATAGTCTGTGGAGGATTTTGATCCGAAGCTTTGCTTCAGGCTCAGCTTAGCAGCGATAGAAAACTTTCTGAAGAAAATCATAAACTGAGAGATTTGCCCAGTTGCTCGTGTTTAGCTCCCGATATACACAGGATTGAGCTAGCCTCAGTCAAAGTGTGTTGAGATAGACATTGGGTGGCCTGGGTTGTCTTCAGACCACTGGCTACAGGAAGGAGTTAAGAGAATTTACAGCAGCTGGGAAAGGGAAATTAAATAATTTGGAACCTAAATGTGAGAGAGATATTTGGGTTCTGAAACTGAGCACTGAATACCTTGAAGACATTTTGTGCTATTTATTAAATAGGATGCATGCTGTTCAGTAACATGAAGTATTGAATGTTGTAGCCTTGACATTTTCCAACCAGAAATCTGACAATAACTCAGAGTCAAAGAACAAATGTGATGGTAAAGGAAAGACTCGGTAACTCTGTACAGGAGAGTATCACTAATTCTACTGTGAGACAGGAGGAAAGTCTGCTCAGAGTAATAGGGTACAAGCTTGGTAGAGTATTTCATGGTCAGTCCTGGAAGCACTAACAAGGCATCATGGACACTCATGTAGTGCCATGTACTGCAATTTCCTCCAGCTGACAATAAGCCCCTTCAAGTGTACTGAGCAGCAAAACAAAGGACAATTAGGAAAACTAGATTCCAAAGTCACTCTGAAAATTCCAGACAATGTGAAACATTCTATTAGTTTGAGGTATAATGTCACTCTTACTTTAGCCAGAGATTGTGCCAAAAACACAAGGTCAAATAGAAGCATTGCTCATCTCTACGGAACAGCACATACATCCTTGGTATATTCACAAGCAATTTGTATTTGGAAGAGGTGGTATTTGATGTAATATTTATGTATTGTTTAGAGAGGTTACTGGCTTCTTTAAAATGTCAATCAGCCCTGAAAGATTATATATTAAGGAATCTATCATCAAATAAATTAAAAGTGGGATAACAAATGTATTTCAGTGGGGTAGCATGCATGCAAATGAAAGCAGAGTCTGATCCATGAAACATAGTTATAATTAAGAAATGGATATGGTGATCAATTGATTGCTAGATTAGATATAATTAAGCAATGGCTATATGGTTCAGATTCCACTTTCATTCATGCAATCACATGGAAATAAATATTAAAGCCCTCCCATGGGATACCTTGAGGTTGGGAGGAGAGGGAGGTTAAAGGTGTAAATGGGAGCAGAGTTTGGTCCCATGTGTATTCTTGAATTATTTCATAATGGGCCATTGGCATGATCATCCACTCAGGTATTAATCCCAGGAAGGAGGGAGAACACCTGGGGATATTAGTTCTTAAAACTAGTTTCTCATTAAGAGAGGTAATATCAGCTCCAGAGGTCACAAACATTGAGAACTCTGGTGGACAGGAGGATGGGGCTAGACGTGAGAGGGAAAGACATTCGACTGATAACCTAGGTGAGTCCTGTAGAACCATCTGAATTTTCTTTCCAGTAATATTTAATCTAACTAACCCATATGTACTACCAGCATTCCTCAGGGCGAAAGAGAAGTGGTGAAATGTGAAAACACCACCAACTAGTACAGCCTTTTGCAGCAGGAGTGTCTAGCCCATAGCTTTAAATGGCAGCCACGCTGCAACAAATCACTCATCCACACAGCTGGTAATATGAAAATTACTTTACAGAGCTGATATTTGGACTGATGGGAATATTTAATGTGGTTTCCAGAAAGCCCTCCACAAAATTCATGGCTCAAGCAGCTGGTCCTAGTTACTATGTTCCTCCTTGTGTGTTCTTCCTGAAAAAAACACTGCTCCCTCAAAGGAGTAAAGCATGATCTGCAGCAAGTTAAGCTAAGAAGGGCAATTTTCTCATCACCAATGGCCACAGGTCAAATAGTGGCGTACGTCACCCACAGCACCCTGGGCAACGTTCCTGTCTGCCCTGCTCAGCTCTTGCAGACACAATGACATAATGAAAGAGCCAGCAATGGGCTTTAAACGTTTTAACAAGAGCACAACAGAGATGGCCGAGGCAGCCATTCTGATGCTTTGCTTCATCCACCCAGACCAGTGAAGTCCCACTACAGAAAGCGAACAACCTGCCTAAAGCACCAGTGCAAGCAGGAATTGCCATCTTACCTCACATCCTTAGCATTATTTAAAGCTCTTTCTTTACTAGAAAGTCCAAATATTAAATGTGACACATAAAGGCTGCGTAACACACACCCTATATAGGGCTTCATCCTCGGAGCACCTCACTAACATTAATCTTCACAGCACTCCTGTAAGGCGGGCAAGTAGGTATTGTTAGTCCCATTTTACAGCAGACCAGGGAGCATATATGTGCTACCCAAGGTCACTGGTAGGCAGGGTTGGGATCTACTGGGCTCAGATCCACCAGCACATTAGCTAGCCCTCTCCTCCAAACATATTTTAGCATCTCATCAGACAGTCCCTAATTCGTGCAACCAACTCTGTTCGAGATGAAGTCCCATTGCTCCCACATGATGAAGACCCTGGCAGCAGGTGGACACTGACAGCCTCTGGTGATTCACGGTGAAACTTGCTGCTCATTAGCCCACTGACAACACAGGCCCTGAGAACTGGGGGATCCTGCCTAATTTCTCTCTAGGTAGCCAAGGTACTTATATAGCCCCTGTTATCAGATTATCTGAGCACCTCGCAATCTTTAATGTATTTATCCTCACCATTCCCCTTGCAAGATCGGGCAGTGCTACTATACCCATTTTACAGATGGGGAACTGAGGCACAGGGAGGTCACACAGGAAGTCTGTGGCAGAGCAAAGAGCTGCACCTGGGTCTCCCAACTCTGAGACTAGCTCTCTATACACTAACCTCCTGGTGACAGAGCCAGGAACAGAACTCAGATGTCCAAATCCAAAGCTCAGACCACGCTGCCTCTAAAATAATCAAAGACCAGGGCAATCAGCTTCCAAGACAAAGCTTTATACAAGGTAAAAAGTGAACTTTATATACACACACATATGAGTATGTCCAAACTACCTGGTACTTTTGTTTCACTGGTGGGGTGGGGGGGGGAGCTTGACATTTCAAACTCTGGATTCTTTCCAACACTTAAGTTTGTCACACCAGCCTTAGAAAACACGATTCCCTCAATGCCCCTCTCCCCGCAATGTGTTATTAATGCTCATCTGTGGTTTACCTACCAGGGCATTTCTGAAAACCACTTTCCTGGCATTTCAGTCCTTTTTTGGAAAGTGCCACTGATGCAGAAAGAAAAATCAGGCAACTACAACAGGAGGGCTTCTTTTTAAGCTCATTAGTTGGCAGCTTGAAAAGTTTGCGTAGATCAGTCGGGGTTTCATAGTTGAGAACTGGCTTCTGATCTGGGAGCCATATCGCTAGAGTCTAGTAGGTCTGAAACTGCAGAATATTTGCTTATTGCCCTCCCCCCATGTCTATTTTTCCTACACGGCTCTCATGTGCCTTTTTAATAGGTGAGATTTGTAACCCATGGAGAGCAATTTACTCTCCTGTTTATGCCAGCATTAAAATTCAAATAGACACTTTCAGAAAAGACGTGGCATAATTGAGATTTCTTTTCCCCCTCTAGTTTGTGGCATTGCTATAACAATGCCTATTACTTTTAATAGTGAGCTATTGAACCATAATTGTGCAAGTTTCCCATTTCTAAAAGTGCTTTGGACTGACATAAATGCATCAATTTAAAGATCTCACCGTGCTGGGATTTAGAAAATAACAAGGGGAAAGAAAACATGTTCTACAATGACATTTTACTGCTTGTTACTTCTAGCGAAGCAATGATGATGGGAGATTCTGGATACCATGAATGATTATTAGTATTTCACGTACGGCATAGTGTTTCCTATTTGCTGGACCTGAATGGTCACTCAGCAACTGATTCAAAACAGGACATACCTCACTGTTTTACTCAGTGCAAAAAATACATTAAAGCTGGTTCATTTTTTTAAATAAAAGGGGTTTTTCCCACTGAAACATGGCCTTTTTTCAAAAACATTTTCTTTTGCGAAAGTCTGAGTTTTGAAATTTGAGACATTTTAATTGAAGGTTTTTATTAAACATTATTAAATGATTATCAAGATCTTTACTGAAAACTGGGTTTTCAGGACACAAACATTTTAACACAACTTGGATGTTTTCAATAAAACTGATTAAAAATGTCATGACATTTTTTGGAAAAAAAAATCAGTCCATTTTGAACATGGCAAAATAGAAAGTTTCAAAATTTTTTAAAAAAAAAATGTGATTCCCCCCCCCCCTCTTTCCACCAGCTCTACAAAAGGCCAACTGGTTTCCCACTACATCTGTAATTGTGTAAAGAATACTGCAGTACAGCATAAGAGGGAGGGTTTTTTTCCCCCATTAAGACAAATGGACTTGTGAAGTCACACCTCTTTTGTCCATGATTTTGGGCAAAGAGCATTGTCAGTACTTGGATAAGAAATTAGGAGCCTGGTTCCCCTCTGTCTTGCACCTAGCATAATCATTCACACCAGTGCAAAGTGTAAGCAGAATGCATTCTTCACAAGGTGCTAGACAGTGGACCATCAAACTCTAAGACTGCTGTAGGAAGTGGTGTTGCCTTCTGAATCCATATTGAACTGATGCCTCAGGGGTGATGGAGGGCTTTTAGACATGATAAACACTAATGTGCTGGAAGGGGATCTCACCAGTCCCTTGTTAAAATTCCACCACCAAACTCACAGCCTGGGGGATGATTTCTCTACTTCTGATAGAGCCAACTTCCTTGGAATTGCAAGAGAGAAAGCCAAGAAAACCAACATCAAAAAGCAGCTGAACACTTACCCAAAGAGAAGGATTTATAAACTGCAGTAATCAGAGACCAAATGAACACTTCTGGGCTGTAGCTAGTTGCAGTGCTTAATTTGTAATGAAAGAGGTGCCGGGGCTCAATTATTTTTACTTGTATAACTGATGCAGCAAGCCCAGGGTGCTGAGGCTATGCACTGCCAAGCACCTAGAGGTGCCGGGGCTCAGCCCTGGAACAAATTAAGCACAGGCTAGTTATCGCTTTCACATTTGCAAGGCCAGTTCCCAGAAGCGCAGATGGGGAAAGCCTCCTATCTAAAGGATAAATTCAGAGCGAGGGGTACAATAGCAGTCAGAAAGCTGGGCACTCTTGGGGGAAAAGTAGCTGAATTCCCATATGTCTGAGAGCCAAGTGTTTGGGTGACAGGCGGCCTGAGACTTTCAGAGCTGCAGCCTAGCTATATCTCGATACCTAGTTATATCTCTCTCTTGTGTTTTGTTCTGACACATGGACATAATCGGTATCATGATCCTTTTTTGGATATCAGTTGCTTCCATTGCTTGAGGTTTACCACCACATCATCACATTTCCTTTGAAAGACTCCCTTCCTTTCCTCCACTGACTTCATGTGGTTTAATTGATCCCAAAATTCTGATTATGTACTACGCACAGACAGAAAGTTTTACTTGCCACCCAGATATGGACTAGCAATGGCATAGTCCCTTTGCCACAGATATGTAAACTCTCAGCATATGGACACAGCATCTTCATGGCTGGGAATTCTGCCCTTAAACCTGCAAGTTCACACAGCACTTTACAGGAGTATATATTTGATATCACTCATTGAAGCACAAATACACTGCTCAGTTAATGGTCCTATTTTAGAGGTGGATTGGGGGAGCTTTGCAACCTGGGCAGTGTAAGGAGTAAAATAATACTTAAGAGTCTATTCTCTTCTTGTAGCCATGCCTAGTAGTCAATGGGTTGTTTGACTCTCCCCATGCCACTGGTCCTTCCAGGCCTGCTTGGAGAAGGACTTTAAAAGTTGTTTTGTTTGTGACTATACACATAACTCATTATTCCAGCTGATTCTGTCTTCCGGGGGGTATGAGCTCAATTTCTGTCCAAGGTGCCCACCAGTGATTGTCTCTGTAAAGGGATTCACTCACCTGCAGGAGTGCCTCCTTGTGGCCTGGTCTGGGAATTAGTTTTTGTCCCATCTGGTGCCCCCTTCATCGGTTACTCATGCTACGGCCTCTCTCTTCATCACTCAGGGTCTTTCTGACTTGGCCCTCCAGCCAGGTCACTATGTAGTCCCCATCTTCCAGAATAACAAAGTCCTACTAGACAAGCTATCTGGATGCCATCTCAAGCAGTCTTCTGTTCTAACATTTGGTCCTGTGCCACTTTGCCAGGAGCTGGTAGGAGAACCCAGGCCCTGCCTCTACACTGGAGTCCAGTCTAGGGATGCTAACTAGCAGCAAAGGTCTGCACAGTCCCACTTCTTAGTGCTGTTCCCCTAGGTTTCTTCCTACCCAGCCTCTCTCAGGCTGTCCTCCCCACAACTTCTCTGGGTTGACCCTTCTTTCAGAGCTAGGATCCCAGGGCTTATTCATCCCCCTAGGCTTCCTCCTCACCATTTCTCTGTTCCCAGAAGGCAACTGCAGACTCCTTCCCAGCATTTAAATTCAGCAAGAGCTGGCCGGAGCGGAGCTTCAGTAAATGTTTTCAACCCTCTGGAGTTTTTATACCATGGGGCAGAGGAGGGATTGGGGGGAAGCATGGGGAGTTCTGGGAAATACTCTAAGAATTTAAGCCCTACTCCTTCTCTTCAGCCTTCTTCTGCTCTCAACTTCCTGGCTTTATACTAACGAGCCTGTTCCGGAAGGATTGTAAATAATGCAAAGGTTATTAGAAAAGAAAATTAAATCATAAGTAAATGGTATCAAATCCTAGCGAGTCTAAATCTCTTACTGCTTGTAGTCTTGTGATCCAAAGAAACAAAGTTTACTTCCTTAGGGCCTGGATACTTCAGTCTCTTAGGGTGGGATTCACAAAGGTATTTAGGCACCTCGCTCCCACTGATTTCAATGGGAGTGAGGTGCCTAGGTACCTTCATGAGTCCCACCCCTACTGATCAGATGTAAGTCCCTTAGCATCACCTCATCTCGAAGCCCCAGTGTCTGTACAGGCTCGCTCTCTTTGCATCTCTCTGCTGGTTTATACTGTCAGGTCACCATTGGGGTCAATGATCTCTGTAGGCTGGGATTTCACCTTTGGAGTGTCAGGCGTAAACGCTTGTATTGCTGTTCTCACCATGAAGTCATTCTTTGTTCTACACTGCCCGGCGATGTGCCAGGTACTTTACACGACCATGTAAAAAGGAAAATCAGGAGAGCTTAACTCTAATCGTCACTTAACCTCCCTATGGCTCAGTTTGCCTATCTGTAAATTGGGGACAATATGTATTTATCTTGCAGGGTTGGTGTGAGCATAAAATAAACTGCAAGGCATTTTGAAATCCTTACATGAATGGCACTATAGTAGTGCAAGGTATTACCCACAGGATTTTTTTTATAAAAAATATTTTTGAGAATTAACATGGTTTTACATCCCCAGCTTTAATTTAAGTGGCAATAAGACAGAAATAAGCATATTAGGTGGGGTTTTAAAAAACACTCTACATTGGCCTAACTTCACTCTCAGTGCAGACAATGGGAGTTTTGCTGTGGACTTCAATGAGAGCAGAGTTAAGCCAACTATGAGTGCTTTTGTAAATCCCACCCATTACCTTTTGTTAGTACCAGTTAAAAATATTTCAAGTGTTGAGTTTAAGTTGAGCATTGTTGAGCTCACATGTGAATGAGTAGGGGTTTTCTCTTCCGAGAGCAAAGGCACTTACAAATCCCTTCTAAAAATAATAATAAAGAAACCTAATGAAGGGATATATCTGAATTGCATGCCGTGTCAAGTACTAACCCATGACCATGATTTAGAACTAATTAATCTTATTAGTTTTAATAAAATTTAATTGACTTTAATTGTATGTGCCAAGTAGTTCTGGCACATCTACTGGCAGATGTTTTCTTAAGGAGTTCTGTAGATTTTAAAAGATATATCATACACCTTATACTATATGCTTATTAATACACATTCACACAAGATGATCGCAGTTCACCTGTTAAGAATGTGGGGGTGATCTGTGTTCATTTTATGAATGTTGTGTGTCTCTCTCTGTGGGTAGTGCAATATTATGAAACACTAACGGTATGTCTACACTACCCGCTGGATCGGCTGGCAGCGATTGATCCAGCGGGGATCAATTTATCGTGTCTAGTCTAGACACGATAAATCGACCCCCGAGCGCTCTCTCGTTGACTCCTGTACTCCAGCGCTGCGAGAGGTGCAGGCAGAGTTGACGGGGGAGCGGCAGCAGTCGACTCACCACGGTGAAGACACCACGGTAAGTCGATCTAAGTACGTCGACTTCAGCTACGTTATTCATGTAGCTGAAGTTGTGTAACTTAGATCGATTCCCGCCCCCCAGTGTAGACCAGGGCTAAGGGTTAATTCCAGCTGGAGCTCTCCACACAGCCTGTGAACTAGGTGGAAGACACTGATTGGGGGTCAGACCATCAGAGGTAGAAGCTGCAGGGGTGCCGCCTGTCTCACCCAGCCCCAATGCTGCGGATGCCTGGGACAAGTGGGACCTACTTAAACTAGCAAGGAAAGGCTAAAGTTTAGGTAAGATAACATGCGTAGAGGCCTTTTGTTGTTTTAACCCTTTCTCTCTGTGTTGTGTTCCTAGGGATAAATAAATACTCGGTTTTCAACACGTTGTTCTCTGTCACTGCACTGTCACACTGGTCACAAAGTCCTGAAATCTATTGCAGTTGGCTCTGCTGAGGGCATGAATAGGGGTGCTGTGAACTGGGGGCCAAATCTAAAAATGGGATGAATCAAGGATTCCACCCTGAGACAAGGGGTGGAGCCTGTCACTTGGAACGGGTGCCCATGGAGAGACCAAGGTACCAAATTTGAACTGTAACACCGCCCCCTTGGGAAGATATTGCTGTCAGTGCCCGTGTCGATTGTGCACACAGTCGACACAGGTCAGCTCCTACTTTCCAATGTTGTGACAATGTTTATTTTCAATTGCAGTGAGCAACCTGTGATCATTACAGGGAGGTTTTTATCTTCATCATCGATCCCTTATTAATAAATAAATATGCAGCTTTCCAGCCTCCTAACATTGTTTCACATTTTTTGATGTATGGAAGAAGAAACAGAAACGAGTCCACTGCACACTAAAGCTGGCTGATCTGGGTTATACACCCCTACCCCGATATAACGTGACCCGATACAACACGAATTCGGATATAATGCGGTAAAGCAGCGCTCCGGGAGGGCGGGGCTGCGCACTCCAGCGGATTAAAGCAAGTTCGATATAACGCGGTTTCACCTATAACACAGTAAGATTTTTTGGCTCCCGAGGACAGCGTTATATCGGGGTAGAGGTGTATCACTATCCACAGAAAATACTGCTCTTGTTTCTCTCATCTGCTTCCCCAGGGCTCCCGCGGCTATTTACGGGGCTGGGGCGGTAGAAGCAGGGGAGCCCCGGGCCCTTTAAATAGCCCCCAGAGCCCTGGGCTGCTGCTGCTACCCCGGTGGGAGGGGGGGCACTTACCTTACAGGGTGGGCTGAGGCTGGCTCTGACTCCCGCAGCCACGCCCCTTCCATCATAGGCCCCGCCCCTTCTGGGTAAGTCACTGGACTTACTTTCACCCCTGTATTACACAAACCCTGGACAAAACCAGAGAGGGGGGCCGCATCTTTTCTTATTTTGCTACTCTACAGATGCATTGGCCTCAGCCAAGTCGCTGTGGAGACTGCTGAAGGGAATGCATTTGCATAGTTATGCTCTGAAGGCAACTACAACAAGCCTGAATGCTAACCTGGACACGTTCTCATTGAGGGTGATAAATACGAGTTCTACCGCGATACATTTGGAAAATAAAATCGAGGGTCTCTCAGGGACTATAAAGCCTTCTTACAAACAGAACATAGTTATGGACTCTGAAAGTGAAATGCTGAAAAATCAAAGCTGTGCCTAAATTAAGGACTAGTGGAAGAAAATCTCCTAATTTATTTGGGTAGATGGGATTCCTGAAACTTTGCAGCTAAACGCTATGGGGTAGTTTGGCACACAGCAACCTGCCCTGTATAAAGGGCACCACATAATTGCTGTGACCCGAGGCAGAACAGGAAGTCACAATTTAGCCCCTTGCTCCCTGAGGGAGGTAAGTTATGACAGCCTTCTTCCTAGTGCCAGTTTAGCTGGGTTGGCCAGCACAGTTTTTATTGCTTGTTTACTCCCATTAACCTTGCAGGGCCAATGCAGGTCAGAGAGAGTGAACTCAATTCGATTCCTTCTTGTGCACTATCAACAGAATGGTTTTCTGTGTTCCAGCCAGTTACAACTGTGCAAACCCATGGGCAGAAAAGGGCTGTATGGGTCCCACTGGGAGCATTATTTGAAGGAAATGATGCTATGTAGGAATAACTGAGGACCTAATTTGGCCTGCAGAAGCTTATTACAGGTGGCACTATGTGAGCAAGAAAGAGCCCGACTTGCCTTTCAAGGATTGCCCAGGTTGAATTTTCAGGCTTGGCAGTTTGAAATAAAATCCATTTGATCTGTAAACTGAGCATATTTACTTTGGAAATCATTGAGATACGATGAACATGGAACACACTCCCCCCCCCCCCCCCCCCCCCCCCCCCCCNGCTGAAGTCGAAGTATCCTATTTCGATTTACCCGCGCTTACCTCGCGTCCTCGCAGCGCGGGATCGACGTCCGCGGCTCCCCCGTCGACTCCGCTAACTCCGCTCGCCCTGCTGGAGTTACGGAGTCGATGTGAGCGCGTTCGGGGATCGATGTATCGCGTCCAGACGAGACGCGATACATCGATCCCCGCTACATCGATTTCTACCCGCCGATCCGGGCGGGTAGTGTAGACGTAGCCTAAGTAAGGTATAAACTGCTGTTGCTCCATTTGTCATAGTTTATAGGCAAGAGGCAACTCCTGCACAGCCAGGGAGAAGAACAGCTATAAAACCATGCCGAATGTTTATAGGGGCGAATTACATGTGACATTTGCTTTCTTCCTTCTTTGGGAACATCTACAGAGCAACAAAAGACCCACAGCAATGAGTCTCAGAGCCTGGGTCAACTAACTCGGGCTAGAGCGGTGGGGCTAAAAATAGCAGTGTAGGCACCAGGGTTGGGGCTGGAGCCTGGGCTCTGAAACCCAGCGACTTCTGACTGAACACAATCCTCCATGGCTGGAGGAAGGGTTTGTTTGCCAGGCGTTTGGTCTAGATGTTTTGGGTTAGGTGAGCTTTTATGAAGGGAGGACATGGAGTCATTTTGCTGCTCAAACAGTATTGCCCATTATCTGGCTACTTCTGTTATAGATGATATATTTATATACTGAAGATCTATTTTAAAAAGCTAGCTTGTGCTCAAAGAGACAGGAGGGAAATGGCCTTGCAGTCTGTTTAAACAGGCATTCCTCCCCTCCCCCACCTACTGGGTTGAGTCAAAGAAGATTCCAGACCACAGGAGAGCTGAAATCCCGACACTAAACGTTTGATCCTATTTCTGGACAAGCTTCCCTGAATACACGTCTTAATCTAAAAACTGCAGAGAAATCAGTGCCAGGGTGCTATCTGCTATGTGTGCTACAACTGGTTTACAGTATTAAAATTCAGATAAATGGTAAAACGTTGCAATTATTTAGCTCTACCCCAAAAAGGCCCAGTCTAACTTATACAAACTAAGGGTCCGATCCTGCCAGCCCTTACTTGTGTGAGGTGTCCTATGGAAGTCAATGGGACTCCTCATGTGACTAAAGACAATTTGTGTGAATTAGAGTTGGAAAAACCTGGCCCAGGCATAGGTGTTGAGAGAGCCCGGATATGGGTGCAGTAAAAGTACCTGAATAGAAAGAACAGAGGCTTTAGATGGCAGTAGTTTCACAGTGGGACTTCAAACAGGTAAGGCTGAAATAGTGCATGTGATGTATTATTTACAACCGGCGTCGACTGACTGCGTTAATTTGTTCATTGACAACATGAATCTTCTCTGCTCTGCCTCCCTGCCCTATGAATGAATGCCAGACTACAGGTGGTTGGCGCTATTCAGTCAGGATGCATTTGTGGAGATAGGAAGCCGCACAAGTAATTCTCAAGGAGAGGGGGATATTTAATACTAATACCGTATGGCAGTTTCCATGTGCACGGTGCAGTACAAACATTCATTCTTACAACACCCCCAGGGAGGATGATAAAGGAGTAACAGTGGGCCTGCCCCCAAGTTCATTGAAGACAATGCTGAGCCTCCCCATAGAATTCCAGTGCAGCCTTTATTTATCCCAGCAACTAAATGCTTCTAAAACCAATATGTACCTAGAAACAACTAGGGAGTAGATGGCACTTATAATACAGCAATTTCACTCCCATAGCAAAGGCAGGTACAGTCTAAATTGTTTCTGTTGCCCTGTCAGAACTTTTGGTGGGTTTGTTTCACACTCTACTGCAATGAGGGGCATGAACTTTCGGATAATGTCCGTCTATTTTTGTGATGGTATATGGTTGTGATCTTGTCGTGCGACGGACCATAAAAAGGCAATTGAACAACTGCTGAAATACTTGCACAGAACCCTGAAAATACTAGAAGAATCTACCATTGTGAGTCTCCACAGGGGAACAAAATCCATCGCATGTCTTATTGATTCCCTCGCAGCGGTTTTAAAAAGAAATCCCCCAAATTAGACCTCCCTACACACATCCTCGCTTGTAATTACCTTCACAACAGGATGATTATAGTCTTGGTCTTTTCGGTCTCCTGCATGGTGAGCAGTGTAAAGGAATAGTACAGAGGTAACAAAAAATTCTTCACAATCTCTTCCCTGCTAAACAACTGCCAGAGCCCGAGGAAAACAGTGAAGACTGTTCTCTGACCTATACGTTTCGCTCTCCTTTTGGTACATCATGATATCTGAATATGAACCAGGAGTAACTTCAGTGGAGCAGATTTCCTCCCCCTATGCTGGCCACTTTGTGCTGTGTCCTAACTGGCCAGCTAACAATTTCCTCCATGTAGGGGTGCTTTAAGAGCGAGGAGATATACCCGAACTAGATGCAGAACAAGGAGGAAAACTAGTGCTGAGGGCCAAGTAGAGGAAGACCAAGTGTTCGGGCAATGAGAAGATGCACAATAGGAGAGGCCCAAAATGGTCACGATTTTGAAATCTGTTTCTTTAAACATTCTTGTGGAGGAATAAATGAAATGAAAAAGCCTCTAAGAAAAAGAATAGTAGGGTATGGCTGATGTCTGTCTAAATCTCAGACAGAATCAAGGCTTCTGTCCAAATCTAGTCACAGCATTGCAGTAGCCCTCTGGAACTGCAGAGGGATTTTTATATAACAAACTCCCGTAAAGGGCCCAAGGATACAACACAGTCATTAGCAAGAAGTGTCACTTACACCCACCTTAACGATTAACTCAAAGATGTCTGAAGGTGTTTTATAAAAGATCATCAATAATTTAACAGGAGAACTGGCAGTGCCATGCCAACGGGTGGGAAATAAGGGAGCTGTTGGGCTTGGCTGAAAGGAGAAAAGAGCAGCAGTATATATCATGTCATGGAAGGTAGCAGTGGAATGGTAAAGAGAAGAAGGTGCTAAGTGGCCACTGAATGAAACCCAGGGCTTGGCTACACTTGCGAGTTAGTGCGCATTAAAGGAGCCCCGGGCACCCTAGCTCACTACCCGTCCACACTGGCAAGGTACGTAGAGCGCTCTGACTCCACAGCTAGAGCGCTCCTGGTACTCCACCTCGGCGAGAGGAATAACGTTTAATGCGCCCCCGCTGGAGCGCCCCAGCGTCAGTGTGAACGAGGTGTTGCATTACTGCGCTCTGATCAGCCTCCGGAAACGTCCCATAATCCCCTTAAGTCAAGTGGCCACTCTTGTCATTGTTTTGGATATGCCCTTTGAAAGCTCCATTTGACAGCTGGCTGCTTATCTGCTCTGAGACAAAGCAACCATTACTGTAGAATGCTCTGTGTGAGAGAGAGAGAGGCGGGGGTGGGGGCGGGGGGGAAGAGATCTGCTGCTGTCTGAACTTACAAGACAGCATGCTGACATGCTCAGCCCCCCAAAAACCCACTCTCCCACCACATACACACAACACACTCCCTGTCACACTCCACCCCACCCCACTCCATTTGAAAAGCACGTTGCAGCCACTTGCATGCCGGGATAGCTACAATTCACTGCTCTCTGTGGCCGTTGCAAGAGCTGCTAATGTGGCCACGCTAGTGTGCTGTCAGCTGTCAGTGTGGACAGACTGCAGCGCTTTCCCTACTGCGCTCTACGAAGTCTGGTTTAACTCAAAGCGTTTTACATCTGCAAGTGTAAACATGCCCACAGTTAAAGCCCCTGAGAAAAGAGTAGACCAGATAAACTGACTGGTGCCTAGGAGAGTAAGCAAGTGCTCAGACCACTGTTCTGAAAGGCTTTGTATAATGATGGCCTTGGGGTCGGAAGCACAAGGCAAGCATTCAGGAAAGTTAGGTTCAATTCCTAGCTAGCCTCTGCCACAGATTTCCAGTGTGACCTTGGGCAAGTCAATCTCTCTATGCTTCCGTTCCCCAAAAGGAGCAATGGGGAGAACAATCCTTCCTTTGTCTGCATAAGTTCTTCCGGGCAAGAGCTGTCTCTCACTGTGTGTTATATACAGAGACTTGCACAATGGGGCCCTGATCATAACTGGACCTGTAGGCACTAGTATAAAACAAATAACATATTTGGATGAATCACTCTGAAGCTAAAGCAGAAGCTAATGGGTGGCAGGCAGAGGAACTGAAAGGAAAATCACTTCTCTTAGAAATACATTGATAGCGAGAAACTTAATGAAATGAAACTTATGACAGACTGACCGAAGTTTCCTTTCCACGAACAGATGTGACTGCTACTCTACCATATGGAAAGGGGTTTTCTTAGAAATCCATGTACAGGAGGAACACCCTTGCTCTCCAGTATAACTGCTGCTGCAACAAGTCCTTGCACATACTGCCTCTGCACAGTATCTTAACACTCTCTCCCTGAAGCAGTTCAGAAAAGGATCTAAAAATCAAGGATTTCTCAAGGCAAGACACTGAGAGCATGGTAATGCACACAGTACAGTCAACCCCACACATTCAAAAGTCATGAGTTAGGCCCCCCAAAATCACACGGTCGATTTAAAAATCATGAGACTTTTAAAGTAATACATTTGGGGTTCTCTGTATTTGCTTTCTTGTTTTTGAGTCCCTGCGCCTGTGGAGACCCCTGCCATCCTCACCCCGGAGCCTTCAACCCAGGTCCTGGTTTTGACTTGCTGGGAATGTGACCTGCATGTCCCTGCTGAAGAAAGTCAGGCAGGGGAAACCACTCAGTGTGAAAGGTGTCTATTTGTGGAGTCCCTCATGAAGCAGGTAAGAAAGCTGCAGTAGGGGTGGCTTGTCTGCATTGCATGGAGGGGCACGAGGACTTCATCAACGAGATGCACATGGAGACATCCAGGATGGAGCATGTTAGCTGATTAGGATGACTACAACGGCACTAGAGGAGAAAAGAACATCATATACTCTGCAGGGAGGAGACTGGCTGCTGGCCACCTTGGGCAGTAGACAGTGTTCCACCTGCCACCCAGGTCCCCCACCCACCATCGTCAAGAACTGGTATGCTGTACTGGCAACAGGAGGAGATGAACAGACCCAATGGCTGAGAGGGAGAACCCCCACAAGGCTGCCACCTGCCCCCAAACCCAAGAGGAGGAGGAGGCATAGGGTGCTGATGGATGGAGGCCTCAATTTGCTGACCTGACATGCTGTCCCCGGAGGTATGTTGCCTGTTGCCCTGCGTAGATCCTGCATCCGAAATGTTACAGAAAGCTCATCCCAAGGCTCATCCATCCCTCTGATCACTACCCCATGCTGCTCATCCACCTGGGCACTAATGATACTGCCAGATCTGACCTTGAGCAGCTCAGCAATGACTACAGGACTCTGGGAGTGAAGGCGAAGGAGTTGGTGCACAAATGATGCTCTTGTCCATCCTCCCAGTTGAGGGTAAGGGCCCAGGCAGGGACATGCGCATCCTAGAGATGAATGCACAGCTGCACAGCTTGTGTTGAAGGGAGAACTTTGACTTTCTCAACCTTGGGATGCTGTTCTGTGAAGGAGGACTTCTGAGAAGAGATGGGGTCCACCTGACCACAACGAGGAAGAGCATCTTCACACACCTACTTGCCAACTTAGTGAGAAGGACTTTAAATTAGGTTCAAAGGGGGGAAGGTGACAAAATCCCCCAGGTAAATATGAAAAAAGGCCCTACTGCAATACCCTTTCCTGATCTGATCAGCAGTGTTAAATCACATTCTGTGATGCAAACTCTTTCCCTTCCACCTTCTGAAGTGGCTGGGGGCCTCATTTTCACAATGCCAAGGACTCATTTCCCCCAGTCCACTGAGAAGACACATTCAGGAAACAATGCAGCTTGCCAGCCCTCACCGACCCTTCAAAGGCAGAGGTAGGAAATGCCCATTCTCTTCCTGCCATTACTGGACGACTGCCAGTCTCTCACATTCTGGGGTTGGAACACAAGTGGGACATACAGGAGTGCTGGTAAGAGAGTGTCCTTTATTGCCTATCCCCAGTCACATAACATGGGTCACGGTTGCAAAGTTAATACCCATCACAAGACAGGAGTCAATATCCATTGACTCCAGTTCATACCCGTTACATAGATAACAGGGTATCAGCCAATCATGAATTAATATAGAATCTGCCTGTCCCCTAAACTCTAGGGGCCTTAATCTAAATTCTTCCAGACTCTTCCAAGAGGTCATTGTCAAGAAGATATAGACCAGAGGTTCCCAAACTTTTCTTATTGCATACCCCCTTCCAAATCTACCAGCTGCCCACATAACCACTACCCTTCTCATCACTGATACTTTGTGTGTTCTTCTCAACACTACCGGTCTTTAGCCAGCTGTCCATATTTCACTGGCATGACCAGTTATAGTGCGTCGTATACAACTGAAAAAACAACACCCTTACATTCTGAGCTGGCAACTGAACCCACACTGTACGGTGATTGGAGGCGAGGGCTTTGAACATCAGTATCTCTGTGTATCTGTGCTCTCATTTGTGCATCTTGAAGTAAATTAACTACTGTATTTTATATAACAAATTCCCGCCAAGTTTTAAAGCTTTTTCTCAGTAGCCTATTATGAAAATACAATAAATAAAATAATTAATAAATAAAATCCACCATTACGTAATTTCACCTACGTACCCCTCAGAGATGTCTCGCATACCCCCAGGGTTATGTGTACCACAGTTTGGGAACCCCTGGTATAGACTGTATTATAGAGAAGTATTTACGTAGCACAGCTCTTGTCCAAAAAAAATACACTTGTATTAATAAGGAGAACCATTTGTCTGCTTTCTTCCTATTAATTGCACAAAGTTTTCAAAGAATAAAAAGTGGTCCTTCTTCTTGGTAGGAACATTGTTTTTGTTTTTAAAGCACCAGTAGGATTTCAAAGGAATTTTTTAAAAGATTTTCTGAATAAAGTACAATATACAAGACATACAAACAGATTAAGCAGGGAAAATAAAGAGCTCAAAAGAGACCTTTCAAATGAACTATATGCTAAGGGTTTGTTTTTTTCTTTAAACAGGAAATTGGGTTTCACTTCTCATTTGCAAGAAAGTGTCTATCGGCAGCTGATCAAACACAGTTTCATTACCAGCAAAAATTGTATTAGTTATAATCAAAAACATCTTTTAACCATTCAAATACTTTCTGACTGAAATGATTACAGCATTTGACAGTGATGCATCTGAAATGTTATCCCATGATTAGGCTGTATTATCAGTGTGAGTTCCCTCATCCTCATACAATGAGTAAATCATGACAATTTGCATCACAGGGCCTTGGCACATAATGTAGTCTTTATTGTGAAATTAAGATGGAGAAGGCTTGGTTTTGCTCTGACCTACACCAGAGTAAATCAGGCGCAATTCCAGTGCAGTCAATGGCATTACATCAGTGTAAAAGTGGTGTAAGTGATACAATAAGGAGGCTCATAGTTTGTGTATTCAAAGCAGACACGGGGAAAAAAAACTATCCAAATTCAATCCATGGATCATAAAGGTGAGTCTTGGTTATAGAGATGCTGAGGACGTGGGCACAGGACAGTCTACAGCAGTGGTTCTCAAACTAGGGCCGCCGCTTATTCAGGGAAAGCCCCTGGTGGGCCGGGCCGGTTTGTTTACCTGCCGCATCTGCAGGTTCGGCCGATCGCGGCTCCCACTGGCCGCGGTTCGCCGCTCCAGGCCAATGGGAGCTGCTGGAAGCGGCGTGGGCTGAGGGACATGCTGGCCGCCCTTCCCGCAGCCCCCATTGGCCTGGAGCGGCGAACCGCGGCCAGTGGGAGCCGCGATCGGCCGAACCTGCAGATGTGGCAGGTAAACAAACCGGCCCGGCCCGCCAGGGGCTTTCCCTGAACAAGCGGCAGCCCTAGTTTGAGAACCACTGGTCTATAGTGAATCTGTGTAATCTGCTACCCACTATATTGCAGTTCTCTATTCACAACACACTAATGTCTTACGAGAAACGGAACAAAAACGAGCAGTTAGAGGCCTAGTGTTGCTTGTGGTCATCAGTGGCTGAGTTAGAGTCACTGAGCACGTTTCCACCAAGCAGCTGATGTAATTTGAACCCAACTTTTCCCACCATGGGTTTATATGCTCAAAAATGGACAGGTGAGAAATCTCTCCAGACACCAGGTAGAGTTCAAATCCCGCATTAGACAGTGGATCCAGGCAGATGCAATTTATCATGCACCCAACACCCACTGTCATCAGACAAACATGCTTTGTTTATTTGCACCCATGAGACAAGTGTAAATTCTGTGCTTTATTTGAAGGGCTATTTTCAGAAGAAATATGCAGGCAGAAGTATGCAGGCGACTCACAGTAAATGCAAGGAAATTTCTGGCCTTATGATTCTGAGCTGCACTGTGGGTGTGGAGAGAGTGGCCAAACAGAGGGTCCCTGAGCCATGATCAGTACAGTTCAGGGATGCCAGGGAACATTGTAGGAGCACTGGGTGCCTCCCACTAGCAAACTATGGCAATGGGAGCAGTACGCAGTGAGTCAGTCCATGCCCCCAAGTCAATTTATCATGTGGACTGCCATAGAGTTCAATAGTCAAGCCCCCTGCTTCATGTTCAAGAGGTAATGGGGGCCAGATTTTAAAAGGAGTTTAGATGCCTAAAGATGCAGGAATTTCAAAAGTGCCGAGGCACCTAACTCCCATTGGGAATTGAAAATCCCACTAGATGCCTATCTGCATCTTAGGTGCCTAAATATCATTAAAAATCTGTCTGTAGGCCTTTACCCCATCCTGATCTTGACTCACTGTTACTCCCTTACCCTCCTTTCCCCTAGTGCAGCAGTTCTCAAACTGAGTCGCGACCCCTTTTAATGGGATCAACAGGGATGGCGTTAGACTAGCTGGGGCCCAAAGCTGAAGCCGAAGCTGGTTACAGCCCCCCTGCCCTGGGGTGGCGGGGCTTGGGCTTCGGTCCCCCTTCCCGGGGTCATGTAGTAATTTTTATTGTCAGAAGGGGGTTGCAGTACAATCAAGTTTGAAAACCACTGTCCTAGTGTATCACCTAGGTCAGGAAGGCCAAAGTTTTAGCCTGTGAGAACCTACCTGCAAAGTACGGAGCATTCTGGTCTCAGTCCAGCAAAGCATGTACTGTGCATCCTTAATTCTAAGGCTACGAGCATTCCCATTGACTTCAGTGAGACTGTTCGTGTCTTTAAAGCTAAACACGGTGTGGCAGGGCAGGGGTAAAACCCCCTTTAAAGCCCTGCCAAAATGCTGGCGGCAGCCTGCTCTCTGGCCAGTAGGCCAGGTGTAGAGATGCAGGTACTCAGCAGGGAGCCCAGCTGCAAGCCCTAAGGAGGGCTGGCTCAGACCAACATGCTGGGCTAAGTAGTGACAGCTGGGCTGGGGCAGTAGAGGGCTATAAAAGCCCTGGGCAAACCTCAGTGAGGAGGCTAGGCTGGGAGGAGACAGGAGGGCAGTATCTCTGTCTCCTTGCCAACAAGGCAGCCTCAAGGGCCAGGAGACCCTGGAGAGGGTCTGTAGGGCACTAACTGTTGGGGGATCTGGGAACTGCACAAGTACTGTAAATAAAGACACTGAGGTGATCCAACAAAAGGAGTGAACACGCTTTATTATACCAGCCTAAACACAGGGTGCAGGCACAAAAGTGGGAGCGCCTGTGACACACGGGCTTACGTGTTCTGCTGGATCAGGTTTAGAATGCTCAGCAACTTACAGAATGGAGCCTGGAGTGTACTTTGCTTGGTTATAGCTCATTCCCCCATGGAGCTAGTTAAATGCAAACAACACATTACTATAATCACAAGAACACTGACCCCAGAAAAGGTTGCATTTCAGCCCCAGTTATAGCATCCATCACTCAGAGCTGGAAAATGTGCAATTCAAGACATCCCGCATACACAACAACATTCAAACAAAAGCCTTGGAAACCTTTCGCAGTAGCTAGAGACAGCAGAGCACCAGAGAAGAGAGAGAAGCATGAATGGCTAATTGCATACAACTCTTCGGGGTTTTCCTTGTCTCTCTCCTTGAGCTTCACTGTTAATGATGCTTTTGTACTTTCAATGAAACCATTTGTTAAAAAAAAAAAAAAAAAAATCAGCCTGAAATACAGGAATTGTAATCACCGAGAGAGCAGTTTGACACCAGCACTCCCATGCAGTGAAAGAACACAGTGCTGGGAAAGCTATTTTAAACTAAACCTTGTAAGCAACTTTTAAAACAAAACCGAAAACTGTCACCCAAAGGGCTTAAATCTACCTTGTCCTATGCAAGTGCACTAGGGAAAAGGAGCAGGGAGGATCTACACCCACATAGGACCTGGCAGAATGGTGATATGAGTCAGCAGTGTGCCCTTGTTGCCAAGAAGGCCAACGGCATATTGGGCTGTATTAGTAGGAGCATTGCCAGCGGATCAAGGGAAGAGATTATTCCCCTCTACTCGGCACTGGTGAGGCCACACCTGGAGTATTGTGTCCAGTTTTGGTCCCACACTACAGAAGGGATGTGAACAAATTGGAGAGAGTCCAGCGGAGGGCAACGAAAATGATTAGGGGGCTGGGGCACATGACTTACGAGGAGAGGCTGAGGGAACTGGGGTTATTTAGTCTGCAGAAGAGAAGAGTGAGGGGGGATTTGATAGCAGCCTTCAACTACATGAAGGGGGGTTCCAAAGAGGATGGGGCTCGGCTGTTCTCAGTGGTGGCAGATGACAGAACAAGGAATAATGGTCTCAAGTTGCAGTGGGGGAGGTCTAGGTTGGATATTAGGAAAAACTATTTCACTAGGAGGGTGATGAAGCACTGGAATGGGTTACCTAGGGAGGTGGTGGAATCTCCATCCTTAGAGGTTTTTAAGGCCCGGCTTGAGAAAGCCCTGGCTGGGGTGATTTAGTTGGTGTTGGTCCTGCTTTGAGCAGAGGATTGGACTAGATGACCTCCTGAGGTCTCTTCCAACCCTGAGATTCTATGATTCTATGATTTAGGCCCTGACTCAGCACAGCCCTTAAGCACATGCTTAAATGCTCTGCTGAATAGGAATTGACTTAATCATAACCTTAAAGTTAAGCATGTGCTTAAGTGCTTTGCTGAATCGGGGTCTTAATGCTTGACTGAGTGCTAGGTGTAGTCCTGGCTAATGAAAGGAGGAGAGTATGGGTCGGGGGCTTGGGGACATATCCAGCCTGATCCCCCTGGTGCCTGCTAAAATGTGCTGAAGTATATAACACATGCTGCTGCTTCTTTGGGCCAGCAGTAAGGAATGCTACTGAGTGGGCTGCCTGAGGCCTGGAACCACCATCTCTCCAGTTACTTATATGGCTCTCTTCGCTGTGGCAGCTTCTGAGCCCCTGGGTCTTCCCTGTGGAAGCAGAACAGCACAGATAACGGCGTTCAGCCATCACAGCTGCTCAGCACATCAGAGGCCACAAAAAAGAATTCAGCTCAATAATCTTAAAAACTGGGACTCTATAGAGTTCAAATGACGCAGATATCCAAAGTCACTAAATCTCTCTGCACCTCAGTCCCTTCTCTACAAAATGGGAACAACAAACACTCCCTTTCTCGCATCCTTTGTATATATTGTCTATTTGGATGGTAAGCTCTGTGGGGCAGGGAATCTCTCTTACATGTATGTACAGCACCTAACACAATAGGCCCCTGATCTGGATAAATGCCAAGGTGCTACTATAATGCAAATAAGAAATAATTATTGTGACTGACTTGGTTTACACACAAAAAATGGAAAGGTAAGCTTACAGGCTAAATATTCAGTGTGAGGTGGACAGGGAATTTAGCCATGGATATTTTCTAGAATAGTATCAAATTTACTTCACAAAATCTGAATCCAGGCAAAACTCACTGGATTTGGGGTTTAATTACAAACCTGACACTGAGGCCAGGTTCAGTGAAATGTTTGCAAAAACCTTTCCAGGGAACCTGAGCCAAGTTCCAAGGGGATGTTTACCAAGTTTCAAGTGAACCTTAGAAGATTGATCGTCTTGGCTGGAAACCATGAGAAATTTGATGGCCTCATATGGTTACACCACAAAATGGGTGAAATTCAGCTGTTTCAGTAAGGTTTGGTTTGCGGGTTTGCAGTCACTCAAAGGCAAAGCAAAATTCATGGGTTGTGATTGCACAGGAAGCAAAAATTCAGACAAAAGATTTGCATCAATCCCTGAGAAATGAAACCATTGAGTTTCACATGCAAGGCTGATATTTTCTTTAAATACTCACAACTGGAAATTGCTCTTACTCTTCCACTTTGCTTTTCAAGACTCTTCTGCCCACTTTTGGTATGAACAATTTTTAAAGCACAAGTATACTGTAAATACCGGTGCTTGCTGAAAAATTATAATGAGACTTACTTGAATTTGTGCATGAAAATGGAAAAACAATGAAAGTTCTCTGGCACATAGAAATGTGGGTTGAAAAGTTTAATGCCATGAACCCCCCAAAATCATTTGATTGTAACCAGAATTACAGACTATCTATTAGGAGGGAAAATCCAATTGTATGGGATTCCTATTAATTGCAGGCTTGATTCAAGATGCCCGCAAAATAACATGGCCACCAAGGACTCTAGCTCTAGGAGGTGCACAATGACAGTGCAGAGGACCCCACACGGCTGGCTGGAATTTATTCCATCCATTGTAGTGTTGAAGATCTGGAGAGCAGGTTCATAGAATATCAGGGTTGGAAGGGACCTCAGGAGGTCATCTAGTCCAACCCCCTGCTCAAAGCAGGACCACTCCCCAGACAATGGTCCCCTCAAGGATTGAACTCACAACCCTGGGTTTAGCAGGCCAATGCGCAAACCACTGAGCTATCCCTCAGACCGGGAAAAGCAGATATTTCCTCCCCTAGGGAGCCAGTACATGGAGGGGTATTCCTGACTGACTTGGTTTACACACCAAGCATATGTTTCAGAGTAGCAGCCGTGTTAGTCTGTATCCGCAAAAAGAACAGGAGTACTTGTGGCACCTTAGAGGCTAACAAATGTATTTGAGCATAAGCTTTCGTGGGCTACAGCCCACTTCATCAGACGCATGTAGTGGAAAATACAGTAGGAAGATATATATAGACACTGTGTATATATATATATCGTCCTACTGTATTTTCCACTTCATGGAAGTCTGATGAAGTGGGCTGTAGCCCACGAAAGCTTATGCTCAAATACATTTGTTAGGCCCCGTCCAGACTACCCGCCCGGATCGGCGGGTAGCCATCGAACTATTGGGGATCGGAATATCGCGTCTTGTCTGGACGCGATAAATCGATCCCCGAACGCGCTAATTTGAACTCCGGTACTCCAGCAGGGCGAGCGGAGTTACCGGAGTCGACGTGGGAGCCGCGAACTTCGATCCCGTGCCGCGCGGACGCGAGGTAAGTCGCGTTAGTTCGAAGTAAGGTACTTCGACTTCAGCTACGCTATTCGCCTAGCTGAAGTCGAAGAGAGAGCTTTTTCCTGAGTGTCTGGCTGGAGAGTCTTGCCCGCATGCTAAGGTGCCACAAGTACACCAAGCATATGTTTCAGCAAGGTCATATTGTATCCTGTCTATTACCAAGATGGGCTTCAATCCAAACCCTGGATCCAAACACCACCAAGTTCTGGGTATGTTTGAAATCTGGACCCAGATCGAAATTTGCCACCTTTATAATGGGACAAACCACAATCCCAAACCAGAACACTCCAAAACCTGGGGCTGTTCAAACTCCAGAGGTAAATTTTACACCTTAAGTCTCTCTCTTGTCCTTTCAGTGTTGAGGGTGCAGGTGTGTTCTGAAATCTTGCTATAAATGTGTTTTTCATGAAAGATCATTTAAACTGCACTGCAGTTACCTCAGCAATGCACTGCAATTGTCTTTTGCAATGTATTCTCTGTGCTCTGCATACAAGAAATGCCCAGTAGTAACCTTTGGCTACTAATAAAACTAAATGATTGACAAAGTGAGCTAAAGTTTATTGAAGAGCCGTTGGAACACTTTGATATTGTGGAAAAATACTAACCACACATCAGCTGCTCCAGCCCTTCCTGCTTTCTGTTTTAGAGTTGTGTGCTGCCCTAAATCATCTTTCAGTCAACCACCACTGTGGATACAACAAACAACATTTATAGAAGGGTTTCCAGCTCCCGCATCCCTTAAAGGACTATTAAAAAACATATTATGTGCCATCACTGGTAATTAGTACCAATGGTCAATGATGGGATATTAAAAGTTACTACAGAGAGCTTTTTCCTGAGTGTCTGGCTGGAGAGTCTTGCCCGCATGCTCGGGGTTCAGCTGATCGCGATATTTGGGGTCGGGAAGGAATTTTCCTCCAGGGTAGCTTGGCAGAGGCCCTGGAGGTTTTTCGCCTTCCTCCGCAGCATGGGGCAGGGGTCGCTTGCTGGAGGATTCTCTGCAACTTGAAGTCTTTAAATCATGATTTGGGGACTTCAACAGCTGAGTCAAGGGAGAGAATTATTCCAGGAGTGGGTGGGTCAACTTTTGTGGCCTGCATCATGCGGGAGGTCAGACTAGATGATCATAATGGTTCCTTCTGACCTTAAAGTCTATGCGTCTATGAGTCCATGAGCTCTCCAAGTCGGAGTTGCAGAGCGCTTTCAGACAGAATGACACGTGCTAGAAGTCATTTTAAACATTGTTACCAAAATCAAAGCATTGAAAGCCCATGCTGACACTTAGTAACTTTTGAAAGCACTCAAGGGGCTTTGAAACTCATTTTGTCTGTTTCATTAAATGCCAGCATCTATGGAGCTAGGAAGAGGTAGATGAGCACAATCCTCCAGGGCTTTAGCTCTGGATAGGTTCCTGTTGCTTACTCAGTGTAAATCAGCTCTCCTTAGTGGAAAATCACTAGCCAGTTTAAGGTACACTCTCAAGGGAATACTTGTGCAGAGTAATAACTCCAATGCCATCAAGGGGCAGACTGTGCCACTAGACTCATGTTTAGGGCTGTGCAAAGCTGCGTTGCACAGAGGGGGCGGCTCTGCGAGGAATTGCCCCTCCCAGGCATTCAGGGCAATGGAGCTCCCAGCAATGCACCTGAAGCATGGCTGCTGCATCACTCATTAGAAAGGTGCTCTCCCCCCTACTTTTGGCCCTATGTTACCAGTACACGGGCGGGGGGTACAGAGGCCAGCTCTATGCCTCTCTTTTTTCTTGTCCTTCATATACTTATTTGACCTTTGATAAATCTGATCCTGCTAAATTGTGCTATCTTACTGCATATATTTACACCAAATTATTATAATTAATTTGTATAACAACAGCACCTAGAGTAGGGGTTCTCAAACTGGGGGTTGGGACCCCTCAGGGGGTCGTGAGGGGGGTCGCGAGCTGTCAGCCTCCACCCCAAACCCTGTTTTGCCTCCAGCATTTATAAGGGTGTTAAATTTATTAAAAAGGGTTTTTACTGTATAAGGGGGGGGGGTCGCACTCAGAGGCTTGCTGTGTGAAAGGGGTCACCAGTACAAAAGTTTGAGAATCACTGAGGTCCCATCCTGCTAGGCTCTTGACAGACATGCAGTAAAAGGCAGTTCCTGGTTCCTGCCCCAGGCAGCTTGCAATCTTAACTCAAGGCAAACCAAATTGGGAGGAAAGGGTAGCAGTAAAATGAGCATGTTTTTGCATAAGCCAGCTGTGTGCACAGTTTGCAGATGTATCATGTAGGGCTTTATTCTCATTTACAGTACAGTCCCTCTATGCCAATCTAGCAGTGCAAAGGAGCCTGAAAGTGGGCATGTGTTGCTAGAGTGGTGCAAAGGGGCTTAATGTCAATGAGAATCAGGCCTGTACATTTTTTTGTTTGTTAATGATTAGAATAATCTGATCCATAACAGTAGGCACAGCTGGCCACTCGCCCGGCCATGATCTGTTGGCAATGTGTTTTCGGTTGTAACGCTGAGAGCCAACTTCTTTTCACTAACAATTCTTACTGAAAATCAAATTAAAATAAAACAGTTCAAAGTGACATTTGGTGTGTTACGTTTTTGGTTGATACCTGAATGTTTCAAGATTGGACTTTCCAAAAAAATGCTCTGCATCAGCTTAACTCTGCTCCCATCAAAGTCAGGAGTTTGGCCATAAGAACATAAGAACATAAGAAAGGCCGTACCGGGTCAGACCAAAGGTCCATCTAGCCCAGTATCTGTCTACCGACAGTGGCCAATACCAGGTGCCCCAGAGGGAGTGAACCTAACAGGCAATGATCAAGTGATCTCTCTCCTGCAATCCATCTCCATCCTCTGACGAACAGAGGCTAGGGACACCATTCTTACCCATCCTGGCTAATAGCCATTTATGGACTTAGCCACCATGAATTTATCCAGTCCCCTTTTAAACATTGTTATAGTCCTAGCCTTCACAACCTCCTCAGGTAAGGAGTTCCACAAGTTGACTGTGCGCTGCGTGAAGAAGAACTTCCTTTTATTTGTTTTAAACCTGCTGCCTATTAATTTCATTTGGTGACCCCTAGTTCTTGTATTATGGGAATAAGTAAATAACTTTTCCTTATCCACTTTCTCAACATCAGTCATGATTTTATATACCTCTATCATATCCCCCCTTAGTCTCCTCTTTTCCAAGCTGAAGAGTCCTAGCCTCTCTAATCTCTCCTCGTACGGGACCCTCTCTAAACCCCTAATCATTTTAGTTGCCCTTTTCTGATTTCAAAGGAGGCAGAGTTAGGCCAGTATTGAGCATTCTGGAAAATCCTACCATAAAGTAACAAAAACAGGGCTTGCAAAAATTAGATGGGGGGAAGGGGAACTCCACATAGGAAATAGGAATTGCCTGAGTGGGTCAGATGCAACACCCATCTAAGTCCAGTACCCTGTCTTCATACAGAATACAGGGCCAGCCACTTCAGTCAGAAGATGTGACACTGGTGGTCCTTCCTCCTCAAGCAAAGTTCTATGATCCTGTGGATTAAACCACAGGCTGGGAACAGGAGGACCCCAGTTCTATCTTCGCCCTTGCCACACACGCATTCTACACATATTCACATGAGAGAAGCAATAGTAAGACTCCTATTGACTTTAATGGGAGCAGAGTTAGGCCAACACGGAGTGCTTTTTGAAAATCCCACCTTATATACATTCCCAAAGGACTCGTTTGTTTAGCTGTACCAGTGACTGTTTCATATATCAACATTCCTTCATTTTGTTCCTAGTATGTAAGTGGCTTTCGACATTTACCTAGGGTCCTTTGAAAGAATACGGTGAGATAACTATCTAAGGATGAGTAATGCCATACGCTCTTCACAAGGCAGTGCTGGGTGTGTCAGACTGCAAAGGAAAGAAACATCATTTCTTGGGAAACGGAGAAATTTCCCATATTGACCACCCTGAAGCTGGGGAATTCCAGCCTGCCTTTGGCATTTAAAAATTACCGGCAGATGGCTTTTTCCAGGTAGCTGCTAAGCAGCTCATGTGTGTATTTCTCACCTAGATTCTACACAATTGATAAGGAAAATTCCAGTAAGGCAAGCGGTTTCACTCTTTATCTGCTCTACAAAGCATGTTGATGCTTTAGAGTTAACCAGGGTGTGGGGGAAGGACTGTTTTCGTCTCATATAAAAAGATTTCATGTCCAGCGAGGGGCATGAGTTGCAGCTTCTGTACACATCCAGCTAGCGTGAGTTTAAATAGTAGCGTGAACAGTAATGTAGCCACGGTGGCATAGGCAGCAGCAGCCATGCCGAGTTTTGGAAGGGTTTGAAGGAGGCACGGCTGAGCTGTGTGGCCACGGCCGCTGCCCATGAGACCCTGGCTACACTGCTATTTATACTGGCACTAGCTTGATTAGAACGAGCGTAAGTATATGTAGGCGAGCTGGGAATCACACCCCAAACTCGCAGTGTAGACCTGGCCAGAGATGACCTTTCTGAATAACACTAAGTCCTACAACCCATAGACAGCACCCTGATTTAGCAGGAGAAATATATGTGAGAGGATACTGATTTCATAATTCTTAACACAAGGCAACAGGCAGATGAGAAAGACTGTAGGAATAATCATTTTCCTTTTACTCACCAGAGTCATCACTATCAATAGCAATCTCGGACACCCTGGCACTGAAGTAAGGCTTCTAGAAATCTTACCTACGTGCTCTTAGTCAGCATTTGAGGCACATGATCATCACATCAGCTGTCATATGGGAGCTGCACATGAGCAACAGATGGGATAAATGAGCCAGAGTTGTTTGCTTGTCTGCAGTGCATTCTGAGGAAAAAGAAATGTGGGGCTCAAAAGTAGCTAGGCCAACATGACAATTTTCGCTGGAAGCAGTAGAGGAGGGGAGCTGTGGGAACCCCTTACTTTCTTCCCCATCCCAGCATGACAGAACTTACCTTGGGTAAAGAGGAATGGATAGAACTCTTTGCAGAGTCTTAGGTTATTTTCAGGCTAAATGTTGACTACAATGGCTATGATTACATTATAGACAGGAAGGATGGTCTTGTGGTCAACGTCCTGGACTGGGACTCAGGAGACCTGGGCTCAGTTCCTGGCTCTATCACAGACTCACTGTGTCCTTGGGCAAGTCATTTAACCGCTCTGTATCTGAAAATGGGGCTAATGATACTTTGTCTCTACCATTCTTTGTCTGTCAACTATTGATAATGTAAACTCTTTGGGGCAGGGACTCTCCCCTCCTTTGTGTTTGTACAACACTAGTCACAAAGGGGCCCGATCTCAGTTGGGACTTCTAGCCTCTACCATAATACAATTAATAAATAACGATTAATGAGTATAGGAAGGATGTAAACACTACCGTGGGTTGAGGAAAAAAGATGAAGGATGTTTAGGGTGGCCTGAGAGGTATTACTGAGAGTAATGAAGGATAGTTAGCAGAAATGAAATTGAGAAAAAGGAAATATAAGCTAAATATCAGAAAATTCTGAGCAGCTATGAAATCTTATAGACTGTTGAATAGTCTTGTAAGGGAAGCGGTGGACTTCATAACAAAACTAGCCTAAACAAACCACTTGATAGGGAACAATTCTTTCCCGTGTCTAACCTCTAGAATGCCACGGTGTTATTTCCCAATTCAATTCTCCATTACTTTCTCCATTTTTCTATGGACAATAGCAAATTTTTCTTCAGTGAGGCACCTTTTCTCTTGCCATATTGAGGTATCAACTGGTTGCAGAGTGCTTTTTTTATTTTGAAGGAAAAAGTAAAAGATATTCTTGAAGTTTCCTTTCCTGAATGGCTTTTTAGTTAACCCGCTGGGGGCAGAGATTGTCTTCAAGTTCTGTGTTTGTACAGCACCTACACAATGGGATCCTGGCCCAGGACTGGGGCTCCTAGGCACTATGATCATATTATTTATTTATGTATAATAATAAAATAATCATAGTTCAGCAGCTAATCTGAACAATCATCCAAGGCAGACGTGTATTGCTATATGGACAGTCAGAGCCTATCACAGGCTACCAATCCTGTCCCTGCAGAGTTGTTGAGCAAAGTCTGTAGTATCTTCTGTTCTTTTATCTACTCCTCCCTATAGCGACTCTTGTTGAGTACAGCCAGTGACTCCCAGGTTGGTCAGTCGATCTGCACTGATGACAGCTGTCCGCTGTCCTCTCCAAACCATTCAAGTTTCTTTTGCATCACCATTGCAACTCAAGGTCAAAGGACATGGAAGCTTTGAAGCCATAGTCTTGTTCTAACTGGGCACAGCAGGGGACTGACAGTGAGACTCTCCCCATTTTTATCTCTCCTCAACTCTGCTCAGATTGTGACTCCATCCATTGTAGGGAGATATGGGGCTACTTGCCCAATACTCCCTCCTGTAAGCACCTCAGTAAAAAGTGGGTGGGGGCGAGGGGTTGGTGGTAGGAGACTTGGCTCCACACCACCCTCCCCCTCACTTATTGTCCAGGGTAGCTGTCTGGGTGCACAGATAGGGACAAGTGAGTCTGTAAAAGGAGAAAAGTGAAGGCACTTCTTCCAGAGTCAGGGGGAAGCAGGGGAGAAAATGTGATTGTGAGTCACAATTCCTTCTCTGCTCTGTTGCTGGTGTGGCACAGCGACGTGCTGCTCTTTACTCAGGGGAGATTGTAGTGTTACACTCGAGCCTTCTGTGTTGATCATGTGGTTATTATTGTGCACTCATGTATTAGAGAGATCTTGCTTCTTTTGCCTCTGTTTCCCAGAGCATCCTTGCTTCTGCAGAGCTCCTAACAGAAAGCTCTCTTACTGAATCAAAAGCTGTGCTATTTCTCAACGACTGTCGTATGTAAAAGTTGTGAGTTCCATTCATTCATTTTCTGTCATGGTTAACTTATGAGCTGCTCTATTCTGAATAATCCTGCTTGACAGCCTATTTGCTTGTTTGATTTAAATGCTCAGGTACCTTTAGATTTTTGAAAAGCGCATAGTCTGTAAACAGCAGGTTGATAGGTCTCTGGCTTTTCAAGTCAGCCTTTCTGGTGTAGAAGAATAGTAACAGTATTATTACAAATTTGATGGATAAAATATGGTTTGTCAGGCAGAATGAAATCAATCTTTTTTTGTTCATTTCCAGTTAGACTTCCCCTTTATGCCCCTGTCTAATTCCCCTTTATGTTCCTCCATGCAGATGAAGTTCCTAATATGCATTCCTTAAATGGCAACTTATTCTAACAACTTCGCCCTAAATCCATACATAGAAACTTAGCACTTCCCCATCTAGATCAGGCCACTTAGCCATCAAGCTGGGGTTCCTGCCTCCCAGAAGTGGGCAAGACCAGATGCTTTAAGGGCAGGCAGCCCCTTCAGGAGAATGACCTGGCCAATTGTGCAATGCTATGAATAAATTCCTTCCTGAGTCCTACTCCTCCTTATCTGCAGTTAAAACAAATGGGGTGGAATCTGGCCCCATTGGAGCCAATGGGATTTTTGCCATGGACTTCAGTGGGATCAGGATTTCACCCATGCTCTTTAAGTACTAAAGAGCAGGAAAGCAGAGCATTTAAGTTGCCTTTTGTCTAGTTGTGTGCTATGGAAAGCTGAGCTAGAATGGGTTATACAGACCCTGGGCTAGAGTCTCACAGGTCTGGAGGAGCTACATTGTGCCACTAAGGGTATGTCTAGACAGCAAGCAGCTCACGGCAGTGAGTCTCAGAGCCTGGGTCAGCAGACTTGGGCTTGCAGGGTTCACACTAGGGCACTAACAATAGCTGTGTAGACATTCGGGCTCGGACTCTGAAGCCCACCCCTCCAGGCTTCAAATCCCAAGCTCCAGCCTGAGCCCTGAACAGCTACACAGTTATTTTTACCACCTTAGCATGAGCCCCACATGGCGGAGTCGGTTGACCCAGGCTGTGAGATCTGCAGCCGCAGGCTGCTGCTCCCTGCACAGAAGTGTACCCTAAGGCACAATGCAGCCATAAAACAATTACCCTCTCAAAGGATTTCCACTGCCTCTATGAATGTTTGGGTAAATACCTTTGTTAGACCGGCCCCCTAGTAGTCTAAGATCTGGTCTACACACAGCTTTTTCACTGCTTTAACTCTATTGGTTTAAAACATGCATCCTTACAGCTGTACAACCCCCTAGTGTGGCTGTAGTTATACCAATATAGCTTCTTCCTGTAATTTTAAAGGAATACGCTATACCAGTGTAAGGCACCCTTACGCCTATGTAGCAGCATGCACACTGAGGTTGTGCCTGTATAACTATTTTGGCAAAAAAAAATCACACCTCTCACTGAAATAATTATACAGGTACAAAATCTGCGAGTACATCACTTTTCACACCCCAGATTCTTTCTGGAGAGGAAACTTGCAGTTTCTTTATTAAGTGGCATTAGCACAGATGTCATCTGGGTGAAAACATACAGGTTATTTTAAGTCAGAAAATTAGTCCAGTTCCTTATCACAGCACTTTGATGTTTTGAGTGCAGCGCCTCCAAATGTAAAAGGGATCCTATGAGACAGAATAGCCTTCAGCTCTCCCTTCCCCTCCTTCGTCCGAGGGCCTCTGTTTTGCAGGGCATTCGTCCAGGATGCCAGGGTAGCACTTAAGTTCAGGGCGGCTGCATGGCTGCCAAACCACTAGCTCTGTTTTGTAACCATCCTGAAATATTATAGGTGAAGTTACAAACAAGTTGCACACAGCTAATAAGCCCACGGCCTTTTATCATTTATGTTACATAAGCTATTCTCCCTAGTCCAGCCCTCACAGCTCCAGCAATGATACCAAGCTACAGGGAAACAGGGAGTCCACCTTGATAGTTTGTTTTTGTTACTAAAATAACTCAAATCTTTACAAGCTGTCCTTTTCCAGTAGGACATTCCCTTTAGGAAGAGAATTGACTGGATGTTCTGAGAAGAGGAAATGTTTACTGTTAAACACCTTTCCTTTTTATCACAATGTAATTAGCAGCCACAGCCCCAGATCTTTGTATCCAATACACATTTCCTGTTTTCTCTACTGTAGTTTCTTGCTCCCATCTTTACCTCACATTCCAAGGACAATCATCAGTGTAAAACAGGGTGGGGGCACTTCCTACTGAGAGCATAGGGGAGGGGAAGGAAAATGAAACCAACAGCTGTAATAATACAAGCAAGCATGGCTGTCTACTTGTGCATCATTATGTTAGCTGAGCCAGCATGTATGCGGGAAGAACGTCACAAGACTTTGGGCTGTACCACTGCTTGATTTACCCTGTGAATTATGAGAAACTTTGGCACAAACTCATCCAAGGCCAAATTCAGACCTCGTGTAAACAGATGCAATTCAACTCACTTTTGTGGGAGTTTTGCATCCATTTACTTCAGGGCTGAATTTCATCAATATTTTACAGCTATTCTGTATATTCTCATGCAATATTACATTCACTTATGGGTCAGCCAGATAGATCAAATCCAAGCAGCAAATGAGGCACAACATCCAGAGAGAGAAAGGTGATAACTGTGCATAAAAACTCTGCCTGATTTACCATGTGTATGTTTACATGGCCTACTCTGTGTTTTCTAATCTCTTGCACACTGCCTGAAATGCAGGTGCCATGTGAAAAGCATAAATAAGTAGATTAGATAGTCTCGTGTACATCTGAAGTTTGGCCTATTTGATGCCAGTATCTTTCCTAGCCAGTCTGCAGGAGGTGGGGGCATGACCTTTGACTTCCAGTCCTTAGATAGAGATGGCCAAGGTCAACAGAATGGGGACAGTGATGGATTCATGCGAAGGCATCATTAACCCAAACTTTTTAGATGGATGTGACCCACATGCAGGTTGATGCACAATTTCAAAAGCTGTCACTCTCCTGTGCTGGTCCTCTCCCTACCCCGCAGGGTCTGCTGATCTTTGTTTTCCCACCACTATGATCCCTCTCGATCCCCCTTCCCCTTTGCTCTCCATTCTCACCTTTCCCCCAGGACTCTGCCCCCAAACTTTCCATCCCGCTTTTCTCCTCACTTACTTCTCCATCTCCCCTTCCTTTCTGCCACTCTCTGTGTTCTTCCTTCCTCACTGGTGCCTCCATGTGAACATCCCTACATGTCTTCCATTCTCATTTATTCAGCCCTCTTATCCTCTTACTCTGCATCTGTCCCTTTTCCCTCCTCAGTTTTCTAACCCACTTCCTTCTTCTTCCAAACAGTAAAATGGGCAAGAGGGGTAAAAATCACTTTTACCAGTGCACTTTAGCTCATTGTCATAAGCAAAAACCAGGTGTTGCCAACATAAAGCCAAGCGCCAGATTTTCAACATTCAGCAGTTCTGATATAGAAACCTAAATAAGTGATCAGTGTTTTTCATCTGTTAAGAGTGAAGGTGAATGCAAGTTAAGGTGAATAAGTGGAACTTTATTAAATCCTGTGCACTGTTCTGTCCAGGTAGCTGAGTTGCTTCCAGACTAACTGCCCACATTCCCTGTTTCCCTCCTGTCTTGTCCATAACAGCCCCCACAGAGAACATGGGCCCTCTGACTCCAGTTCAATAGGTGACCACACCGGGACTGACCTCTCTCTGACTCCCTGTCACCTGTCTGTAAGTCTAGCAAACTATCTCTCTATGGAGTGGGGTTGGACTCCGAATGGTTCTCTCTCTCTCCATTCTGTGGTGATCTCTGTAGCTCTACAGAAGACAGGTGTTATGTCTTCAGACTCATAAGTGTCTCCTGTTCCTTCAGATCACTTGTCCCTCTTGCACAGTCATCTCATATGACATTTCACCCTTCACAACTCCTTTAGTTCACTCCTTCTGGTGTCTCTCTAATTCAGGGGTCGGCAACCTTTCAGAAGTGGTGTGCCGAGTCTTCATTTAGTCACTCTAATTTAAGGTTTCACGTGCCAGTAATACATTTTAACGTTTTTAGAAGGTCTCTTTCTATGTCTATAATATATAACTAAACTATTGTTGTATGTAAAGTAAATAAGGTTTTTAAAATGTTTAAGAAGCTTCATTTAAAATTAAATTAAAATGCAGAGCCCCCCGGACCGGTGGCCAGGACCCGGGCAGTGTGAGTGCCACTGAAAATCAGCTCGCGTGCCATAGGTTGCCTACCCCTGCTCTAATGGCTGGATCCTCACAGGAATGCCTGTCTCCAGGGCCATTAGCTGACCTGTCCTACTCTAGTGCCTGCTTTCTCTGATTATTGGCCATCTCCTCTCACTGGTATCTCCATCTTTCTGGCTGCAACAGGTCTCCCCTCATTGGTAGTGGGGTTGTGGTCCTTTGTCCCATCAGTGCCTTTGCTGAGCTATTCTGGCATCCCTTTGATGGGGTATTCCTGTGTGCCAAAAATGCTAACAAGGAATCTGAACCAGAGGAAACAGCTGGGTATAACAGTCTCTTAGTTGTTTTCACAGCTGAGTCCACCTTAACATTAAGAACATAAGAACATAAGAATGGCTGTACCGGGTCAGACCAAAGGTCCATCTAGCCCAGTATCTGGTCTACCGACAGTGGCCAATGCCAGGTGCCTCAGAGGGAGTGAACCTAACAGGCAATGATCAAGTGATCTCTCTCCTGCCATCCATCTCCATCCTCTGACGAACAGAGGCTAGGGACACCATTCCTTACCCATCCTGGCTAATAGCCATTAATGGACTTAACCACCATGAATTTCTCCAGTTCTCTTTTAAACACTGTTATAGTCCTAGCCTTCACAACCTCCTCAGGTAAGGAGTTCCACAAGTTGACTGTGCGCTGTGTGAAGAAGAACTTCCTTTTATTTGTTTTAAACCTGCTGCCTATTAATTTCATTTGGTGACCCCTAGTTCTTGTATTATGGGAATAAGTAAATAACTTTTCCTTATCCACTTTCTCCACATCACTCATGATTTTATATACCTCTATCATGTCCCCCCTTAGTCTTCTCTTTTCCAAGCCGAAGAGTCCCAGCCTCTCTAATCTCTCCTCGTATGGGACCCTCTCTAAACCCCTAATCATTTTAGTTGC